>VFFE01007501.1:341133-563671 GCA_008921705.1 Burhinus oedicnemus
TAAAGATATACATATTCATAGGTTTCAACATACATATGCATTAGCATAGGTGGGATTATTACAAATAGTTCCGGCGTGGGCGTGACTATTATAATTCTTTCCGGCTACTCATTATCATAATTCTCCTCCTCTTGCCGCATGCGCACTTCCATCCGGTGGTCGTGGGCTGGGGTCTTTTGGAGGAAGGCTCGTAGTCTTCTTCACCGTATACTTTTCACCTTTGGCCTAGAAAGCTGAGTTGACTGGGCTCCAAACCGCAAGACCGGTTTTAACCAGGTGGTCGCTTCTTGCATACAATAATGATACTGTTAGCAGCTCCCGTTATCTATACGATTTACTTGCAGCAAGGTCAGGTTGTTCACTCCCTTTGTCTGACATACCAGTCCCTGACAAATGCCAGTCCTTGACAGATACCAGTCTTTGGTAAGTGAGTTCCAAAAGAATGTTTGAAACAAACAGGATTGTTAAGCGATTTAGAAATTACAAAGCGGACAGTTAGTTCCCTATATCACCTCTGTTTCTGTGTGATGAGCACTGGATTTGCTGTGGGGAGCTGTACCGCAGTGGATGGACGTTGAAAGCAGAAAGAGGGAAGAGACATCAGTGCTGGTGTTGCCCAGCCTCTGTCCTTGTGGCAGTTCCCATGCCTTGGAGATACTGACAGGATCGTTCACTGTGCTTTGGCAAGGGGCAAGTGAAGCCCTAATGAAGGCACTGGTGCAATTAGGAGGATTTTTTTTTCAAAGAGCACCTTTGTCTGAGGAACACACGTGTAACAGAAGAAGCTCGGGTTGAATGGGGCCTCTCAGCGTGACATGAGTGTTTCAGGAACAGATCTTGCCTGCTGGCTTTCCCTCCTTATACAGTTGCTGTTTACACTTTGAAACTCTGAATGCCCTGTGCCAAAGCACTGCTTTTATTCTAAAATGAATATAAGCATGATTTTGTGCTATTAACTGTTTGGGGAAACCAGTGGCATTGCAGATTCTGGTAACTGCAGATTTCAGAAGGACTTCCTCCAGGAAGTAGTTTTTACAGAAATATTGGGCTCTCAAGCTTAATAGCTACTGTTATACTAGTATCCCTGACCATCTCCATCTTCTCCAAAAAAAGTGTCTTCTAGCTGTCTAGCTATTGTTTCTCTGCAAGTCAAGGGCCAATCCTTATCATGGGGAATCATGACTATGTGAATAGTTTATTGTCTGTAGGACAATCAACAATTGTCTTTCTGCCCTATTGCCTTAAGCACAGCTTATCCTGACAAGGAGGAGGTCCACTCAACCACTCTGTTTTAAAAGGTGTTACACACTTCTTAAAACCCTTTCTAAGGTGGCATGTAACAAGAATACACACACACAGATACACATTGGCAGGAGTCAGTACACATATCAAACAAGCCATGCCGTCCACAGGGTAGAGTAAGTGCACATAAATCACAAATAACTGCAAACAGAAAGTGTGAACAACATATTTTAAAAATGAGTTTATGAATCAGAAGAAATTTTCATTAAGATTTGTTTTACCATCTCTAGTTGTTATGAAATCAACTTGCTGTTATTCTCCAGCATAATGGGATGACATTTGCTGTGATCCAGTGGTACAGATTAGACCCTAATATGTTGGAAAAATTGTGGTTTATGCCACTAAGTAAATCAGAGATTTCTGCACCAGCTGGAAACTAACACCTGAAGCCGACTGAACTGCACTGTTCTCTCTTGCTAGTGGGACTGATTCCTCTTCTCACGGTGCAAATATGAACACTCAATATGCAATGCACATCAAGTAATTTTCCTGTTTAGCTTTTCTAACTGTTGCATCACATTTTTAATTTTCCTCTCTTTGTAATTTAGTCTAAATAAAGGCTCTGGTATTAATTTAATTTTTTTGAGAGAAAAATAAACCCTGCAAAAGCAGAGACATGCATTGCCCTTCCTCTAATCAATTTTATAACAGATTTTTTTTATTGACTTATCCCCTTGAATGAAATTACCATTTTCAGATGAGATACATATTAGAGTCTGGGCTGTTAAGCCTGCCAAAGCTTGTCTCCATGGAAGGACTGAGTGTGATTTTCATACAATCATTCTGCTCCTCAAATTGTACTAATGACAATGTGGTTTTTTTCCCCCAAGTATTTTCCTGAGGGATCCTTATGAATGATATAGACAAGGAAGTGCTTTTTTTTTTTTTTTTTTTCTTTTTTCCCCTTTCTGCAGTAAGGAAAGACTGCCTACAGTTGGGCACAACTGTGAGAACAGGCATTCACAGCATCCTAAGGGCAGAAACCTGCCCCTGTGGGGCAGTTCTTCCCAAGGTTCCTGTGACGAGGAAACCTGGTGAGGTCTAGAAAAGCAATTGGGGAAAAGGTCAAAATGTTTGAAATTGTCAGGTTAAAGCAGAGACATCAATCACTGCTCTCTTTCTTTTAATGCTTCTCAGATGTGGTAACTCAGAAGCATCCATTGATGTTTACATGAATCCAAGCCATCATAGCTGATATAAGGTTACACACACGAAGTGTTATCAACAACATCTGAGTTTTTGTAAAGTGTAATAGCATGGAGTTTTATTATCTGTCTCATATGGACTGGTTTTCTTTCTTGATTTTTGTCAAGTTGTTCATGACTGACACCTAGTCTGGGGCACAGGGGGAATCTGGTCTCAGGGGGGTTGTCTACTCCCATTCCAGAGAGGGGATTATGAGAAGTTTCTGGTAAGCAGGAGAGAGAAAAATAACTGAATGACAAGGGAGCTTTGTTCCCAATGTCATTAAAGTTGTAATTTTCCCATAATCAATGATCTGAAAGATTTGGTCCTTACAATAGAGAGTTCAGAGGAAAACAGCATTATGGGAACACAGTGAGTGGGCTCCATAAATCCAGAGGACCCTCATAAGTGGTAAAGCTTGTCCCATTAACCGTGGCAGGCTTTGCCCAGATGTTATTGAGTTTCATACAGGAGATGGAGTCATCTGGATAGTATAATGGAGATTTTTTTCAAGCAATTCTTTGCATCCTGTGGTAAAAGAGCAGCTAATCCTCTTCCTTTTCTATATAGCTAAAATTTTCTGTTCTCACTTCTTCAATATCTGAATACTGCATAACCCTCCACAGATCTTATCTTCACTGTACCCCAGCACTAGGAGCTGTTACTGTCTCCACTACCTACTTTCCTGAAAAGCAAAATTAAAGTAAGACTGGGCAATGTGATTAACATCACCCAGCAACTCACTGAGTCATATTCCTTTCATTGAATCAGGAGAATGATCCCCTACACATAACTATCCTTTCCCTACACAACATTTTTGTGTCATGGACTGCACCCAAACAACTTCCCCGCCTCTGTCCCAGCAGCAAAACTTACTTTTGCCTTTGCTGTTTTACCACAGCTGTTGGGTGAGGAGAAAAATGAATCCACCTGGCTGAGCTAGTCACAAGCTTGTTCATGCCTCTCTTTAATGCAGAGCATCCATGCTGCCTTATTCTCCGCAGCTGGCTGTCCTTCTCTGCCCCCCTTATAAAACATGGGAAATCTCCCTTCCCCCATCTAACTGTCTGGCTGACGAAATGCTTTAAAGGGCAAAATTGCAGCTCCTTCAAAGGCTGATTCACAGAAGAACTTGAGCTTTGATTTATAATTAGAGGTTTGAAAACCTTTCATTACAAAGCTGGGAAGAGCTAGGGAAAAAGCCATCCTCACCTGTTTTCTACCTCACTTCACTATAAACCTGGTTCGTGTCTGTCCCTTGGCTCTGTGTTTGCAATGTTTTTGATGGTACTGGTATGAACCAGTTTCAAAGGGAAATGAGAAGCATCCTCTTTCCCCAGAATTTCAGGACAGGCATTTTTGCTTCATTTGAAACCAGTGAAATGCTCAGACTTCCTATATGACTTTAAGAAAGGGCAAAATTTACTCTCACTTTTGTCTTTTCCCCTCCTTTTCCCACTCTCTCCCCTCCACAAACAACTATTATTTCTCCATTTCACAACCCTGGTGACTAGGAGTTACAATTTCATGTGGACTTCTGTCTGCTCACAAGACAACTGGCTGTGCTTTTGCTCACGAGCTGCCATTTTGCACAGAACGGGAGAGAAGAAACGCCCATGCCATGAAAGCACTCGATTTCCCTCTTGGCTCCACTCCCTTGAAAAACAGAGTCCACGTGAAAGTAAAAGCCCACTTGTGAGGATACGTCTTAATTTGAATGAAAGGATGAGCAGGAACCTTACACAAAAATATTCCCTCTCCCTATGCATCTTTGTAAATCTTCTTTTTTTCCTTTTCCTGTTTTTCTGCTCATATTCTTTGACATCTCTTTCTTCCCTCTCTTTCTTTTCTCTTGCTCTCTCTAGAGGTAGTCATTTCCCAAAATATGTGTCCTAGGCTCCTCAGGATGGCACTTTTTTTTAACTCTGAACAAGGGAAAAGATTTTCTCAAAACTCTTCTAAAGAATGGTTACAGAAACACGTAATCTCTCAACATTCAGAGGCAGGACCTGCAGTCAGAAACTTGGACTTTAAAGAAAAATAATGTATTAGTTCTGTGCCATTTTTAATCAACCACGTTGCCTATGTCTACATGGACCAAGCCACAGAGCTCTAAATTTTGCTGTCAATCCTTGAACCCCCTGAATTTGTATTTGTACCATACATCCTGCTAGGCACTTTGTCAAGCCTCTCGACACAAGTGGTGATCTTCTAGTGCTAGCACTGATCCTGTACTACGGTATCATGTACAATGCTGTGCTCTGAGCAGCTAATCCTCTTGAGAAGGAAAAGAAGTCTGCACAGCTATTATGCCTCTATCAACTTTTCTTACTGCTTCCAGCAATTAGTTCTGAAGCCTTGGAAGCTAACATTTGTGATTAATACGTGTACATAAAATGTATAATTTCTTCTGCTAGTAGTTACATGCCTTGGATTTCACGCGGCTGGACATCGCTGGTAATATTCAGGTATGACAGGGTATTGCTTCAGTTAGTACTTCGTGAAGCTTAAGAGGGCAGCAGTTTCTCATTTTCTCAGTCATGTTCCACAGATAGCTATACTGGAAAAATAAGAATGAGTGATGTGGTTTTGATCATTTGTCCAAGACTTCATGGAGCACAGAAAAAGTTTTTTGCAAGTAGATAGTGTATTTTGAGTCAGTTTTGAATACGTGGGTGACAAGAAAACCTTTGTCAATAAAATTATAGTTAGAGGTGAAAACTTTGGGTGCACATAAAAATGGACAACAAAAACAAAAAGGAAAGAAATGAAGAGGAAGATGCCTCTCTGAAGTCATCAAGTGTAGGTGACAGACACTTGTGGTCTACAGCTATGAACTACAGCTGAATCATGATTACTGCAGTGTAATGTGTAATATCAAGGCTCTGGACAACAGTGCACAAATATTCCAAGACCCAAAACTCAGGTTTTAAGGGAAACACTATTTTTGCCTGCAAATACAGGGGTTAATCCTTTTAGGATCTGGAAAGTTGATTACCGTGGCAGGAAAGCAAACCTGTCATGACTCGTAGAGAGAAGCAGTGAGGACAGAAGGATCCATTCATTTTCAGGGTACAGTACATGACATATTGCCAGGTATGAGAACCATGATGGATCTGGTAGGCTGGCAGAGGGAGGGTTTCTCTGTATATCTACCGCCATACACAGAGGGGCACCGGGTATGGCAGTGTTTATAGACTTTCCTTGAAATAAGAGACGCATGTTTCAAATGGCTAAAAATTAGGCAATCACATTTTCGCTCTGTGGATGGGAACACAATGTGGCTTCATCAATCATACGACAGGCATATTAGGTTTATTATCTTGCTTGCAAATGTGATCACTAGCAGATGTACCAGACCAAAGTGATAAAATGGACTTGGTTGGCTGGGCATAAAGTGCATGTGAATGGACCATTAAAATATTCTTCTCTGCCTAAATGCGTATGAAATTTTTATAATGGATACCAAGCTTCATACAATGCAAATCTTGACTTCCCTGACCTACGAAGTCAAAATACATCCAAAATCTTCACTGTTTGGTGCAAGGAACATTTCATAAATGTCCATATGCATTTTGATTTGTGGTTTGTCCTCCCAGAAGCTGGAAAGTGAAGGCACGGTACAGCAGCTGGAATAAAAAAAGGTGTTCTCCATGAAACCATCTGACTCTCCTGTAGTTCTCTTAGAGTCTCAGAAACAGATCTTGAAGTTTGCAGTTTGACTACCTTATTCTTAAAGAAAGATCTGAATGGGACTGTGGTTTTGATAGTTTAGAAAGAAAGAGAAAATAAATGGGACTGGACCGGAAGGCTGGAGCAGATTCTTAGCAGCATAATGGCATCATCATCACAAAAAACCTTTATCACACCTTTACTCTCCGTTCCCACAGAATTACCAAACCTATTACTTCTATTTCTGCAACTTTCTGATTTAACTGTCCTCATAAGATGCTGTAATCCAAATATTCTGCATACTGATATCCCACATCTTCTAGAATATGTAACACTTTGGCATCCAGAAGTAAACACTGAACTCCTTGTGTATTGTTTACACTGCCAGCATCAAAAGATGGGTGTAGAGTTAGCTTTCACAAAGGCTTCAATTTGAATAGTGAGCATATTAAAATACATAAAAAACCCTTCAATAAACTGAACCAGTAAAAAGTTAATTTTATATTTTCAAATAAATCTGGGCAGCAGGTATGCTTAGGGGAAAATAGTGAATAAACGTAGACTTTAATGAAGACAAAAATCAATTCCAGATAGCACTGTTCCCCTCCCCCTCTTTGGAACAGCCTGTGTTGCCATCACTGTCAACTCTGTCACAGCAAAGACTAGCCTACGAGCTATAACATCTCCCATGTGCATATCACTAATTAGCTGCAGCGGAGAAGCATGTTCGGGTTTTAACTACACAAAATAACAACCCAAGCGTACGGATTATGACAACAGACAAATTTTAATGTCTTGGAATCATAAAGTGTTGGTAGCTGCGGCATTCCCCAGCCCACACGGAGAACAAGGGAAATGTTTTGCACTGTTAATACTTCTTCCAAATTCAGGATCCCACGGGCTTTGCAAATGGAGAGTGACATTTATCCCAGCTCCTTGAACTAACCACAAGGTCTGGACATCACTTACGTTCCACTTAAGGGTTTAAATGGTGCATAGGTTTTCTGTGTGTGGGTGGATTGCACTCCTAATGAAGTGTGCCTCCCTGGGAGGTAGGTATAATTAAACCCCATTTGCAGATGAGGAAAGGGAAGCATTATAGGGTGAAATGACTTGCCAAAACTCACAATGAGACATAAGAAAAGCTGGCATATAAGTGAAAAATCTCCATACACTCATGAACTTTTTTCACAGAATCATAGAGTGGTTGAGGTTGGAAGGGACCTCTGGAGGTCACCTGGCCCGGCCCCTCTGTTAAAGCAGGGCCACCTGCAGCAGGCTGCTCAGGACCATGTCCAGCTGTCTTTTCGGTGTCTGCAAGGATGGAGATTCCACAATCTCTCTGGGCAATCCATGCCACTGCCCAGTCACCCTCACAGTAAAAAAGGTTTTCCTTATGTTCAGATGGAACGTCCTTCAGCCCTATCTATCCCTTTTTTTTTTCTTCATACACCAGTGGTCAGGACAAAGTGCCAGGATGGCTGAGAAACTCAGTCACTCTTTGCTACCTTCACAAAATGGGAAGAAATGCAGTGGCAACCTGCCTGTTGTCCATTTTCCGCAGGGAAGAAAGGTGGCCTGGTTTCCAATTCCCCACCTTGGGAAGGCCAGTGAGGACATGTTATGAGATATATTATTATCATGAATTACAAAATCTGGATCTTCCACTCTGTTGCCTGTGCTGTTAATCAAGGTCTACTCAGGCTGAAGAAAAGTTAGCTTTTACTTCCCTACTGTACATGTCTTGCCTAGATGAACAGGTCTGTAGGCATCTTTTTCCTCCTCATCAACATAATTTCATTTTCTTTTTCAGTCATTACTCACAAAATAGACTTGCTTTTCCCTATTGCATCACTGCAAATGTTCTTTTTAACCTATTAACAGCCTTCTCAGCTCTTATTGCCTCTCACCTTGACTGGTGTCATTTTTGTTGTTGCTTTTATCTTGGCCCATATCAGGCAATGCAAATGCTGCTGTGAAAATCATCTTCATTGCTCCTTGACACTCTTGCATGAATTTCTTCTTCATGTTGTTCAGCGACATAAATCCCTGTTACGGCTGAGATACCAAGAGAGAAGGACAAGGGGAGCAGGAATGTGCCAGAGTATTGAGAGTTGCAATACCCTCAGATTCTGCCTTCTGACTCTCCAGAGTATGGTCCTGCTCAAATTCCAGCTCTCATCCACTCCTCTCCTTGCTTGAACTCTATCATTTACTCATGCTTCACACCTTCTTTCATGAAGACAGCCTCTGTCCTCCAGTGTACATTGATCACCCCTCAAATCTATTTTTTTAAAAAACATATCTTTTATGATATGTTCTGTAATCTCTGAAGGTTTCTCTCCTTTGCTTTCCCCATCTTTTTCCTCAGTGATGACTCAGCTGCTGAAAGCACTCTGAAGAGAAGCCTAAAATGACTTTCAAGAACTCAGCCTAGGGAGACCATTCTGTAAAGAGCTGGATTTGGCTTTATGCATATTTGATCCCAGCATGAGCCAGTGGGAGGAGAGAGTCAAATGAAGCATGTTTCTTTGCTGTTCCTGAAAAGCCATAGAAAACCTCTTTGTTCAAGTGGAGGAAAAATTTCTATGTGGCAGGGAAAACATGAGAATATCATGTCATGCTTTATAGTTGTGGTGCATGCCTCCTTTTATGTTTAGAGCAGAGTGAGAAGACAGTCTAAAATCTTTTCTGGGGATGGAGAGAGGAATGCAGAGGTAGTTTGACTCTAATTGTCGATCGTGCTGTTACATGAGCTATATACCAGAAGTGAGCTGAGCTGTGGACCTGAAGAAAGTTCCTTATTGGAGACAATGGGGAATGTCATTGGCTGGACATTAGTTCGTAACAGCGGTCTCCCCTCTGGAGACAGTGCTGAAAGAAGCTGGTGTTTAGAACTTGTTTTTGTGAAGAGAAGCAAGAGGGTGAGGGAACCAGTTGGCAATGGGAAGAGGAGGGATGAGGCAGTGAGGCAAAATATATTTTCTGCTGATGCAGCACCAGGTTAGGACAGCATCTCTGTTGATATCAACACACTTGTTGATATCACACAACACACAAGGTTTTGTCCACCTTTTACTGCTGCTTCTCACTGAATTCATAAGAAGCTGAAGTCTTCTTGCGTCTCCCTTATGACACGTAAGTGAGAACACGGACTCAGAATGAAAGGGGATTAAATGCTGGAGAGAGAAAGGAGAAAAGCAGTTACACTTTTGTAGGTACTGTGCTGAGAGGTGGCTCTGAGGTGTACTGGAGGAAGATCACACATCTACAACAGTGACATCTTCAGCCCAAATCCATGTCTCTTCCTTTTGCCTTTGAATGTCCCTGACTCTGCTACTGACTAGCTATTTGGCCACAGGCAAGTTTCTTCAAGTCTTTTTTTTGTTACTGCTTTTCTGTTTACCTTCTGCTCTATTGTCTACCTAAAACTATTCATGGTTTATGTACCGATGGGGCTACAGAGTCTGTAGAAGAAAAGGGGTTTCCAGCCTCTGTGGGGCTCTGCACTGAAGACTAAATGTGCTAAGTCACTTATAAGCAAACTGCCCAGGTCAGAAATACGGTGATGTCTCTTGGCAGCCCCAGCTTTGGCCTGAGAAGGAGTTTAACTCTGAGGAATCTCATAATTCAAAGAGAAACTAAGTTTTGGATTAAAAGAATATGAGGTAGACCATTTCTGGATAGCCTGTATGTATATATTTATGCAAGTTACGTTATCTGGAGTCTTTTGCAATCAGCCACTAGGAAAAGCATGTCAGTGAGACGGCAGTCTGTAGACAGCATGGATGTGTAGACAGCAGGAAATAAATGCGATACTTGGGAGATCAGAGAGATCGTTCTTTATGTACAGCTGACATGCTGGTTTTGTCATTGAGTAAATCACAGTCCTCATTGGGCTAACCAAAACTGATACCTCAGCTTCCTCCTTTTAGTAAAATTACAATAATGAACTTTCCTTTACTTTTTGAAGTACAAGATCTACAAATTAAAAGATCTATTACTTTTGTTAGCCATTCAGAAGGTATGGGTTCTTCTTTAAATATCTTTTTCATGCACATTTCTTTTATTAATTCTCTTTTTTCATAATTTTTTTCTTAAGGATCTTTTCCTCTTATCCCTTTTGTTCCTCCTAAGGTCTTAGATGACAGCATTTTTCATTACATTCCCTGCTTTTTTAATCTCTTTGTCTCCATTTATGTAAATTTGGCATGTGAACTTGCAAGATGATGGAGTTATAAAAATCCTTGGAGCCTGCTTTAAAATCTCATGAAGGTCTAATTAAATATTGCACACTGGGAAAGACATATTTTCCAATGTATGTGAAAAAAATTAAATTGATTGACATGAGCACTAGGTCTTAGATTCAATATTTCCTGACGCAATAAATTTCTGGTTAACTCAGATTTCAGAGTGACTTTTCCCTTCTGTTGCACATGGAGGCATGGTTTAAGATAACGCCACAGTTTCTTGTTTGTTTTGTTCCTTATCGATGTGAAGATCAAAACTAAACATGAGCCATTTTACTTCCCTCCTGCCCACAGCTTGTTTGGTCGTCGTCGTGTTGTTGTTATTACTACTGCCATTTTCTTGTTTTAGTCTCTATTTTTTCTGTTTGCTATTAAAGAGAATGAGCAGTGAACGAGGAGAGGGAATGTTTAAGTGAGATTATCCCTTTATCACAACAAAAGTAAATCTCTTAAATCCAACTGTAAATCCACCATCAGCTGAGATCATCTGCCAAACATGGCATCAATGAGGAAAACTGAATTCTGTCTCTACTTGCTTGGTTCGAAGAAGTCTAATGTAAAGATGTTCTCAGTCCCTCTACTACCATGGCAGCCAGACTGTGATCTTGCTGGAATCCAAAGTCTACATATTTACTGCTAAATAAAATCTCCAGGGACCTGTTTTTGGCCTGAAGGGCAATGGCACAAACTGCCTGGATTCATACTTCACAGCACTTGGCTCTCTGGGTGGAGGCAAGTCTTGGCCCTGTAAAGGACAAAACAAGCTGGGATAATGTCAGAAGGTTTTGCAGGTAGATGGGAGCCATAACTGTATGTAATGAGTACAGGAGATAGTCCCTGTTACGTTCTGTCACCTGAGTTCTGTGTTCCCTTCTGGCCCTTGTGCTAGCCCCAGACCTGATGCCTCGCCATCAAACTCATCTCAGGGCACCATGCTATCACTTACAGAGGGTGATTTCACAGCAAGCTAATGGCTGCACATTCTCCCTAGTCCTTCGGTATCTAGCTGTAGGGATTTAGAGAGTCTCAGTAGGAGGATGTCTTGTCAGTGCTTGTATGCATGCTGCTCCATAAAAATCTGGGGACTTCTACTCAATAGGATGCTCTACCTCAGAGCTCATTGACAAGTGCAAGAGCTGGTTGGTTTGAGAGGCAAGGAGATCTGGGTGAAGGAAATGAATGCTGTGAGTTCAAAGAAATGACTCTCTAGGAACTATGTCCTCTTCCTACCCCAATTAAATTCTGTATCACCTTCTCAGTGTCAACTGTTGAGAGTGATAGAAAGTTTAGATATGCTCAGGCATTTTTCTTGGTTCAAACCTCCACTGAAGCTGTGGGAATCATGCTGCGGAGGGAAGCTTTGCAGGCTGCCCATGAGCTGTGATGAAGAGAGTTCCCCTCCCTCCTCTGGATAGTCGTCTCTGCGCTGTGTGCTGCTTGGGTGCTGCGGGAATGTGCTGCCATGTGGTCCGCAGAATAAGCATTATACACTTTTTATAATTGGATAGAAGTCCTTGGCACTTTATGAAAACTCAGGGAATTTTAGTTAAACTGCTGAACTTGAGGTCTGAATAAATAAATAAATTTTTGCATTGCACTAATTTTCATGGTCACTTTCAGTTGCAAGCTTCTTCTTGTTCACCTCTAATCTTCAAGGCTGCTCCACTGTTCCACACTGGAGAGAGCTGCATATCAGTATTGGCTGAAAAAATTATGACATGAAGTTTATGATCTTTCAAATCAAATCTCTTGACAAACATTATACAAATGCTGTTCATCAATAATAAAATGACTTAGGTTTAGAGATCTGGAAGATGAAGATAATATATGGGAGAGGAAAGGAGAGAAATCACAGAAATTATGAGGCTAAGTTCTGCTTGCAAACACAGCATGAACAAAGATGAATTGCCATGTAAAGGATTTCTAGAAGCATAGAACTGCTATTCTAATGTCCCAGATCAGTCAGTCTTTGCACCGTCAGGGTTACAGTATATGGGTAAACTGAAGAGACCGGTCTGCAGCTGCCAGAAAGATTAATTTTTTTCTGTTTTCCTTTGGTTTTCAGATACAGAAGTGGCTCTCAGGGGAACCTTTGCGTTATGATCTTTGCCACAGATAAAATTCACGGTCATTTTGTGCATTGGTATCTGAGGTCAATGTTGTATGAACTTCAGAGCAGGTTTACAGAGCACATTTCATTTTTCTGGAAGCAAGGCATTGCTAGGTTGTGATGCTAGAAGAGATCTCAAAACAGTCATTTAAGCTGCACAGCAGCCCAGCAGAAGCTCTTATCACCTTTTTACAGATGGAAAAATAGTACAAATCATGTGTGCAGAGTCATACTGAACAGGTGCAAGAACTTGAGGACCCTCCCCTTCTGTGGCAGGTTCACTCCACTTGTTCTAGCATGATGGAAAAATCCAGCTGGGGTTTGGGTTTGGTTGGTTGAACTGGCACCAAATCTATAAAACACAGCAATGCATTTGAAATCCCAGCAGTATGGCCTTCCAAGTGAGAGAGTGCCAGCCCTCTGCGCATTGGACTGAGAGATTTTCCGTGGGGGATTTCAGTTCCTTGCCTACTGGTCCCACTGGGACCTAGAAATGTTATGGGCATATCAGATGTGATGGATAGTTTTGCAAATCTAGTGAGATCTAGTATTGCCAAAAGATTCACTTTTACGGGTGTCTTGTTTAAACTAGGGCAGCTTGGCTTTCCTTTATTTATAACAAGTTTCAACAATCGTGTCTTCAAAATGTCAAAAGTAAAACTCTCAGCTGAGGGTGATTTCACTCTGTTCCAAGCAACAGCAAAGCTCATAAAGTCAGCAGGAGGCACCATCTTGAATTAACTCAGAATATTATTTCACTTTTTCTATTCTTTCCACTTTATTAACCTGGAAACCTCAAGATAAAGCCAATTTTCCATTGTAGTAAGAGGAAAACCCATGCTATACAAGAATAAGCACACAAATAAATAAAACAATATTGTCTTCACTTTACAGAGAGGGATCAGAAGCATAAAAAAAATATTCAAAAGGTCAAACAGCAATTGGGCAGTGTAGGGCTGCAAAGAAAACCTGGTTTCCTGAGTCTTATACCTCCATCCTAACTACATAAATCACCTTCCAGACTCAGTCAGGTAGTTGCATCCCTTACATTTGAAGGAATAATGCCAAGAAAACATCATCCTTATGTATTTCTTACCTTGTTGTAAATATGTGCACGGTGCAGCTAATGCATTTTCAGTTGCACTTGATTTCACTGAGCCCTGATTGAAAACCAGTAGCTCCTTGTGGCTCCAGTACACTTTGGCATGTTTCCTGAGCTGTCTGTGGCAGGCAAAACCTTGTCATTTCCATCTGCATCTGGCTTGTCACAACTTTTACACTTCATGAGAGACTCTCATTTTCATTGCTAGACGTGTTTTGAAAGTACCTTCCTGTTCTGAAAGCAGAGATCCATAATGGACTTCATTAAGGTAGAACTGTTTCCTCCTAGGAGGCTTCAAAGCATTTTACTCTGTCCTGCATACTGCTTTATCTGGCACGCAGGCATGCCCTTATACAAAAGGGCATTCTATAGATAGATGTTTCACACTCAAAAAAAATTTTAAATAAAATATCAAGTAAAATACAGCTTTCTAAACTAACTCTGCCTGTCACTTCTCTTAGTCCATTAGCTCTCAAAGATACAGAAAGCTGGGTCTTCTTTTACTCCTTCCTTATAAGTAAGTTCTATTTCTGAAGTTTCTTCTAAAATCATGTTAACAGGGAAGACATTTTTAGATTATTTCCCCTATGCTTCTCCTTCTCCCTCCAAAGCATAGTATTTGTTTATGGTTTTATCCTTAGATTTCAGAGGCATTACTTAGCGTCCTCTGAACTTTCAAGCTATCTAGATCTCCCTATGAGGCTGAACTTTCCAGCTTGATTGACACCTTCATCAAACCTCCATCTCCATCTCTGTGCAAAGATAGTTCTAACTTCTGTGGCTCAGTGCCAAAGCAATCTCATCTTCCCATTAGGAAATACATCAAGGAGGGGCTGAACACGTAAGGCTGATAAAGTGTGGAACTACCCTGTTATCAGAAAGATGAAAGGCCAACCAAGCTGGAGGCAGTAAGAGTTTCACTTATGACTGCAGTCCAGATGCAGCCATTCATAGCTCTGTATTACTTTTCCTGCCATCCCACCATAATATCTCTTTTGCCATGTAGATGATGGCTTCCTCTTGCAAGACTGTTCCTGACTGCAGTACGAAACAGGGCTAGCTCTTTTTGGACAGGTAACTAACAGGACTTTGAATTGGCAACTAGAATCTCAGAGCACAGGACGTTTTCCTGAAAATGGACCTCTCCTTCAGTGTTCAAGACAGATCTAGACGTGTCTGGATATGCAGAGAAACAAGGATGGCAATGGACCATGGAAGGCTTTAGGTTTTTGGACATTAGGAAAAATTTTTTCACTGGAAGAGTTATCAAACATTGGAACAGACTGCCCAAGGAGGTGGCTGAGTCACCATCCCTAGATGTGTTTAAAACTCATGTAGATATGGTGCTTAGAGACATGGTTTAGTGGTGGACCTGGTAGAGTAGGGTCAATGGTTGGACTAGATGATCTTAAAGGTCTTTTCCAAACTAAACGATTCTATGATTCTAAGGCTTAAATGAAAGAGACCCCTTTTTCAGTGATTAAAACAAGCTAATAATCTCAAAGGCTTTTCTTTACGTGGCATGCTGATGTAACTCTTTCAGATGGGCAATTTAATCCTTACTGCCTGGGAAGAAAAGCTAACCATCTTGATTGTTTCACACATCTTATTCTACCCAGGACCAGCAAATAGTAGGCAGTGAATGGTTTTTTTACAATGATCTCATCCCATTTGTTCATTCACTTGACTTCTCAGTCCTGAGGGATTTAACATGAATATGCTGGTGTCCCAAATGCGGGGGGATAAGCGAGGCTGTGTCCTAACTATCAGTTCATCATCTAACAGGCTCTAGGAAGGTGAGCGTTTGGAGAATCCTTTCTGCCACCCTTAAAAAATTAGCAGCAAATGAAGGTGCATGCATGTTATGTCATAGGTAGCAGAAAGAGTTGGACAATTAAGGTTGATGACACTGGGGAGGGAGGCTCAAGACAAGTATGTGCCATTTTCCTTTGGAGAGACCTCTTCCTGTGCATAACATTTGCCTTATTGAAGGAGATACTGTGTTCTTCAGGTGCCTTTTTCTGTCGCCACCAGTTTTGCTATTACTCCTACAAACAAGGTCAATCTTCTGCCTGCTGTGAACCAGTTATTCTCTTCCTCTGGTTTGCTCAGCCATCGTTAACTATAATCAATGAAGGGAAGAGCTGTCACAGTCATGATTGAGATGAATGACATGGGTACTGCTTAGTCTTTGGAAGCCCAGCTTTCGTGAGATTCATGCAGAGAGCGCTGCTCACGGCTCCGTCGGATGCTCTCTTCCTTGTCAGTCAGTCCCTACCCTAACATCATGGCACAGTGAGAAAAATTGAGGTTTTGTGCTGTTTGAACATGATGTTGCCTTGGCCATTAAATAGCTCCTGCAGAATACATTTCTCGTTTCCCTGCCTTTGCATACAGTCACACATACACACAGAGAGTACGCTGCATATCAAGCCACAGGCATTTCAGCCTTGTAGTGCTGAAATTATCCATCCCCAGTTCTAGCTTTGCAAAGAGCAGCTAGCTGTTCAAAATAATTGACTGAATAAAAGAGGGAAATCACTAAGCTGTCCACCCCTAAACTACTGGTGTACGATTGAGGGCAGCTGAATTCAGTTCCCAGCTTCCCAGTTCCCAAGATGAGGGGCTCTACATGGGTTGTGCTGAGCAAAACGATGCTGTGCACAGGTTTTTGATCTGTCTCTAAATGAGCCAATGTGGGTCTTGAGCACAGTGCAGCCCTGCCTGTGTTGTCAGCTGCACTTGAAGCAATTAGAAAAGCTGGACTGATTTAGTTTGCATGGAGGGCCATGCCGAAAAAATTGTACTACTTCCAGGCCTGGACTAACTTGGGCTGTGATGCTCAAGGCTCTGTAGACACAACAGTTTACACAGAGGTAATTAGTGTATGTCCAAAATGCAACTTCCTTGCTTGGGGTTTTCATCCTTTCTATGTCCCTAGGCAAGTCATGTAACCCAAATTCTGAAACAATATAAGTTAGGGTTTTAAATATCTGGCCTTATTTGTAGAGATGATGTGCAATCCTGTTTTGTATTGGCTTAAGTGTGGGCGTTCACCTGAAAAGAGAAAACAATACCAGGCCATTTAGTTTCAGTTTCACTTCTTTCTTCTTATGTGCCCCAGCAATCATGAAGAGGCACTTTATCTAAGTCCATGAGTGTTTGAGGTACTCTTATTGAAAGATCTGTATACTAAATCTAGCTATAGAGACCTCATTATTACGTTATTGCTATTATTTATAGGGTAAATTATTTCTCTTCTGCCTTAGTGTTGTAGAGGTAGTAGACTCCTTTGTATGCAAACAGTATCTGATTTTCAAGGACCAAGGCCTCCAGTTTCACTGACGGAAATCAGGAGTAACTGTTAAAGTTGCTGGAGTAATTCTGACTTTACCCTAAGGCAAATAAGAACATAAAGTGGCTTTTTGCTGCCTAAGTGGAAAGTTAAAGAATACTTTAAACAGGCTAATTTAAAGAAACTGGGAGGCTAACACTGACAAGTCATTTCTATATTACACCTAGTAATATGCTTTACACTTAAAATGAAACGTATGATTCCAAAACAGTGGAACCACTTGGCCATGTGGGATATAATAATCTTAGAGGTGACAACTGAACAGTGGACTCCAGGCCTGAGCTAAGAAAATAATTCTTTCAAATAAAATTTTAAAGTTACCCTTTAAACTCTCTTTGGTTAAAATGACCAGCATCAGGCGGTCCATCTCATTTTAGCTGATGTAGTAGGTACAGCATAAATATACCTTTGGAGTTATATATATATACCTTTACAGAAAACTGTTCCCGTATCTTTTGTTCCTTTACTGTTGAGCGTGCTGCCGTCTAGTGCAGGCACACACTCCGGTTCAGGAAAGGGGCTGGGTTGTTTTGAACTTTGGGATACAGATGAGAAATTACAGGGAATATGTCTGTGCTCATGAGGGTGAGCAGCGGTTCTGTATGATTACCCCCTCCCACCATCCTCCAAAGAATTTTGCACAAAGTCTACAGTGACAGCCTCTTGTTCTGCTTCCTCAGGAGATGCACTTTCCTCAAGTGCCTTTCCCATGAATGTTTTCACAGCATAAGGTTGTTATTGTTGTTGTTGTTGTTGTTGTTATTATTATTATTATTATTATTATTATTATTATTATTATTATTATTATTATATCTAATTATATAATTAGTATATAAGGGTATGATGGTGGGATCAAACATTCATGGGGCCTTTTTGCCCGCACATAACAATTTACAGTCCTAAGTCCTTTGTTCAGGAGGCAATTAAAAGTGTCCCTCGTTCTGAGAAAATATTTTATTTTTCCTGCCTTGAAAAGGATGTATTTAAATGCTTTCCTGAGCTGTGGCCACAGGGCCTACTCCAGAATTCCCCCCAAAATCAATGTTGAACATCCTAGTTCATTGTATGTCTACTGAAAAATTGCAGCAATCTTTATTGTTCAGCAGGAATGAGAGTGCTATATAATTAAATTAGAGCAAGGCAAACACTGCAAGAAAGTTTCTGTGAATAAACACGTTTAATCAGTTTACTCCTACTAAGATTAAGTGCAGCTCTCTTGTGTATTCTTTTGGTGTTGCCACCTGATTATTGTGCAACTGGCACAAACTTGAAAGGCAAATTTCAAAGCTACATGCATATATTTTTCCAAAATTCAGAAATTTAAATCCTCACATACTAATATTTGCATTGCAAGTGATCATCTAATCAAGGAAAACAAATCATTAACCTTTCTAAGACATTCAGGTTAAACTTCAAAATATTTGTGATCAATCCCTGACTTCAAAATGTTTGAAATAGTATCGTTACAATACAAATGTTTCTGAGGGATACACAATTTATTGATGAATATTTAGCTGGCAAGTTAAGGAAGTTCTCCTCAACACATACACCAAATAATAATAACAATAAAACATACATATATGATCTTCCCACCTGTTGCCACAATAAAAATGTAAAAAGGAGAAATGAGAAACAGGGAAGTTTGTTAACACATATAATTTGCTCACTATTTCCAGACTAATTTTCCACCCCTGCTGTCATCTTCTTGATTTGTGTGATTCTAAGTTTAAATTTCTTCAAGCCACAGAGTATCCATCATGTCCTTTGGGAGGCTATTCTTCAACCTATTGGACCAGAAAAGAAACATTTTTTTTCCAGATTTGCTGACTGAATTTTTCCTCTGCTCAGTATTATTCAGTGACAGTGGATTATATTTCCTTTTACAGTCTTAAATAATTTATTTTATCCTTGTTATTTACAGTCTTTGCCTTGCATGACCTCCTTTTATCCCAACTATTCAGTTCTTTTAATATTTTTTTTTTTCAGGAGTCCATCTGTCCCTTAATCATTTTTTGTTGCATTTCTCTGAGTCTTTTCCAATTTATTGGCATCTTTCAGCCTCTAAGAGGCTTGTGACTTTATGCTGTGTTCTCAGGGTGTGCAAACCGTTCATGGATTTAGCACAACCTCTTTGGTACAAAGTCCTTGGCTTTCAAACACACACTATCTACCATTGCTTTTGGTATACATTCAAATGCAGTGCACTGGCAACTGTGAAATAAGGAAAGGCGCAACCTGACAAGTCAGGATGTTTTGCCATGCCCTCTGGAGATTCCCTGGTCAATACTAGGGTGAGCACCTCATAAGCCCTGAAAAAAGCAGCAGGCCAGGCCCAATTGTTTGAGTAGCTTCACTTTATGTTCCCTTTTCTTTATTTGCTCACCACCAAGTCCTTCCCCTTATTCCCTCCCTAAAGAAGCATAACCTGGGTTACTCCTTCTCCTCTAGCACTGTTTTTGTGCTATTTATGATAGGGCTGCCCTAGTAACTCCTACCTTTGTTATCAATTCTGCCAAGCTTGCACCTCCTAATTGTTGCATATAGTGTCCTACAGTTTTACATATGCTGCTCTGTTAGTGGTGGCCCAGGTTGGGGTGGGCCATCTGCACATACATTACTGCCCTTTTGTTAAGCATAGCATCCTGCAGTTCCTCATTTTGTTGTCTTGTTAGCAGCACTACAAGTCAGAGTTAGCTATCTGCATGCATAGCCTAGCACATCTTATTATGGACATTACATCACTTCCTGTAAATTAGGATGACAAGATTTGCATTGGTGGGCCTCCAAACTGAGTGTTATGGTAGAGCTAATCCATTATCTATAGCACTGAGTACTTTATTGTCATCCTCTCTGGAGCGATTCAGTCCCATTGCTGGTGCAACACAGTTCTCATAACTTTCAGCTCTGACTTCCCTGTGCTGACCATCAAAATTGTAGTGATGTTTTAGAGGACAGCAATAATAGGAGATCTGCAACAAGAGCCATCAATTTGGCAATTTTCAATCACTGTCAATTTGGTCCGTCTGAAATGCTCACTCTTTCATAAAAATGAAGCAATTTTAGGGTGAAAGATGGAATTGATGGTGAGACACTGGAATTCTAGGCCAGCTCAAAAAGACATTCTGCATTACCATGGCCAAATCACTGGTCCCTCTCTGTACAATATGATATTAAACCTACGTATCCCAAAAAGACTATGAGATTTTTGAGGATGGGGTGTGACAGATATTCAGAACAGTCATTATTGGAAATTTGTTTGAGACTTCCTGCCATTCTTGCAATTTAATTGTAGACAACATAAGATGGCTACAGGTTCATACAGCTTTCATGGACATGCTTATGGTGGCAACATGCAAGAAGACTTGTGTGATTAACAGAGGTACTAGGATATTCTGGGGGGTGAAAGGAAAGGGTGAAGGAGGTGACAAGAGCTGAGAGAAAGGTGTTCATTGATGAAAATCCTTAAGAACACTCACAAGATGAACAATTTGTCTTCTGTGCCACATAAGAAAAAGATACAGTAGCTGGTATTTTGTGTTTTAGTTTACTTTATCTCCCGGTATCTTTTAAAATTAAAGTGTTGAGGGTAAATTTTGACCTAATGGACAATATTTAGTTTTCTCATACTGCAGTAAGAAACTTTCCTCCACAGTCAGTTACTGTAACAAATCTCACTTTTGTGAGCCACTGTCAGTCTCATTTAGAAAAGCAAAGACGTCTTAAGTTCTCACTCCTTGGCTTTCAATTTATCTCAAAACCCCCATGTATTAGGCTTTTAAAAGTAGTAAAATTAGTAAACATGATCACTCATTATCCAAAAGAGTGTTTTGATTGTGATCCATGTTGGCGAATGTATATGTTACTGTAGTATTATATTTAAATGTAAAAGAAAATTCTCTGTGATTTCTTCCTTCTGATACGTCTCACATCCAGCGCCCCCACTCGCAGCGTACATGCATTTCTCCTGCTGCTGATTCTGACGGGGACTCTGTTAAAAACGAGTTTGCTTTCTTTTCCCACAGGAGAGTGCATATAGAAAAGGAAAGGATGTTTCAAGAGAAAAAGTCGTCTTCGTAAATGGGTAGTGGGCAGCCTGATGTGTTCCCTGTAAGACATTGTATTAACAGTCTTCGGAAAAAGAATACTATGAACCTATTCCACTCTTCTTAGACCAAGAAAGATACCATTGGCTGATGAGTGCTATAGACTGATAATTATCCATGGTCTTGGGAGGTTTACTACCAGTATTAAAATACTGATGTTCAGAAAGGAAGGACAATCTTCCTTCCTTCCCCTGATTAAAAGGAGCTGTCTTCTCTTAATGCCCCTTGCAACTCAATCGATAAAAGCTTTCTCTTTCAACCTAGTTTCACTAGTGGTTAATATGTATGGCACATCCTTAGCATTTGCTCTCTGTGCAGAACTAGGGAAATATTCAGAAAATGAAAAATTACTGAAGACAAGAAAGCTTCTGAAAGGTGAAAGAATCTGAGAGCTTATCCCATTTACCTGAATCTCCCAAGAGTGCAAAATTTGGATGGATGTGTGAGGATTTTCTGGTGGCATTCCAGCATGACTGGGTTTTGCTTAGACAGAAATACTTCAGTGCTGAGCCAAACCAAAAAATAATGTAAAGGGGAGGTAGTACAAGCCTTTGGTTTTGTTTGTGAACCTCAAAGCGACTTGAAGTTTGGCCTGAATTTTGAATAAATGTTCGGGTTTTGTATTTTATTAATTCAGACCAGTTAATCTAGTCTTAACAGCACATTCCATATTTCCATATAAAAGACAAGACTTCTGAGGCATGCCCTCCCAAAATTTACTCTGTATTTTTGCTGCCAGAAGGGCTGGAATAGTTAACAGTTCTTTTTCTTTTCTTTTTATTTCTTCTCTTTCTCCCTCCAGATATAAAAGATTGGTACATCCTCTCTTTTTATTTGTTATTCTTGGCCAGGCAGGGTACTGGATATAGAGTAAAACTGTAGGGTAATAGTCCAGAAAGGTATTTTGTTTCCTCAAAGTATGTGAGCAGTTAACTGTAAGAGGTTCAGGAAGACTGCTGTGATATGGTCCCACACTAGGTGCTGGGAGTACTCAGTAACGTGAGTACACTATAGGCACTGGCTTCATTTGGGCTGGAAAATCATTGTTCCTACCCCCAGTAAACAGGCCAAAAAAATGTCTACAGCAGAGAGGCGGGGCTTTGGGTGCCAGGAGCAGGATCCTGTTAGCTGGCCACAGAACTAGGACTGTTCATTGCCTGGTGTCCTGGTTTGAGGTAAAACAGGACCAATTTTGTTCAGTAACTTTACTTTTTAGCTAGGCCTCTTCTAACTGCTGAAATTAACAGCATGTTGTGCAGAAACTGTTCACTCTCAGAGTGATCAGACCCATGTTTATAGCTGATGCCAGGGAATGGTTTGCAGAGAGGGTCTTCCTTATCCTTATTACTATAACACCCAAGGGCAGCCAGCTTTGTTATTTGCCCCGTTGGAGGGTGGGAAGCGGAAAAGCATAGAGGGGTCACACCTGCGGGGAGGAGCGGACAGGACAGGTGACCCAAAACTGACCAACAAGGGTATTCCATCCCATCTGCCTCATGCTCAGTATAAAAGCTGAGGGATAAAAGGGTCAGTCTCCTTTTTCTTCAATGGCCGGCATCCTGGGAGGACTCTGTCTCTGCGTCTGCCTTTGATCCCGATCCTGAATCCAGATCCGGAATCCAGTTCCCGTCTGTCACCGAGTCCAGTCTGGGACTTCCCCAGCACCTGCTGGTGACGTGATTGTCATCCTGGGAGCTTGATACGGTTTTGTATATATTTCATTATTTTTTCTTTTTATTATTTTATTATCAATATTTCATTAAAGTAGTTTAGTTCCTTCTAAACTCTTAAGTCTCTCTTTTTCTCTCTCTTTCTTACCTCCTGAGTGGAGCAAGAGAGAGAAAACATCTGTCGTTCCACCGGATTGGGCCAATCTGGCCCAAACCACAACACCTGGTCTCGTCTGGGACCCTCATCTCCCAGTTCTACTCCAACAACAAGGCAACTAATACCTGCCTTGAGGTGACATGGCGAGGGCGATGTAACTGCTGGTCTTCTGGGAAGGTCGTCATCTAAAAGAGACCAAATGTAGACTCATGCACAAGGATACCCAGCAGCATGAAGCTGCTGTGTGAGCAGAAGACAAGGAGCCAGGAATGGCGCCTTGCGCAGAGCGCAGATTGGGGCAGAGCAAACAAGGCTTTGCCTCTGATCAAGGACACCCCTCGTTGTACGAGCATCCTGAGGACTGCTCTGACACCCACGCTGTTTTAAGCCTATGCTCTGCATTAATAACTTGACTCTATCTAGGCACCATCCTGGGAGCCTTTTGCAAGTATAACCAGGAAAAGCCTGTGCATTTGTGCCAGCGTTGGATCCTGCCAATGTAGAAGCTGTTGCTGCATAGCTGAGATGACAAAACCTGTTTTCAGCAGCCAAACAGCTTGGGCTGGCTGAGTCTCTGCGGGGGCTGGAGTCCCAGCAAGCAGGCTCAGGGATACTCCGTGACTTGTAGTTCAGGCACCCAGCAGACATTTCCAGTGAAGGAACCCGATTTAACGTGGACGTTACCTGCTAGAGCTGCACTGGGAAATGTCAGGAAAGATGAGTTTTGGCTAATACGCTCGGTGACACTTGTTAAAGGGTAATGCAAGCTAAAGGTAGGCAGACTAATAGCTGTGATGGTGTATCATGTATCCGTGATTGCTTTTGCTGGTCTGGGAGAGGTATATACTTATTTATGCCAAGATAACTAATGGCTGAGCTCACATTTCCTTTGCTGTTGGTCTCACTAAGATAGGACTGGGTTCTGTGCCTACTGCTGCCTGCAGATTTAGCTATGAAAAAGCAGATGACACAAGTTTGGATCTCAGTGGTAAGCAGAGCTCCCACATGAAGCACAAATATTTCAGAGTGTTTTAATTAGAGCATACTAAGGGAGCTCGGTGAGCAAACCATTTTTATTAGTATCATTAATTTGCTAGTTTTAGGAGGAAAAAATGTGAAATGTGCTTTTTAATGCTTTGACTGCCTTCAGATATATTGCTGTAGGTACATAGAAATGGTGGAATGAACAGAGACTAGAGCTAAGAGGGAGCTGGAAGCCATCTCAAGAGATCATCTTAACCCCTCTTTTACTCTAAAACAGAATCAGTTATACCCAAAGCATCCCTGACAGGCATTTGTTTTATCTGTTCTTCAAGAACTTCAGTGAAGATGGCACTGCCTCCTATGAGAAACTTCCTTCACTAACCTTATTGTTAGAAAATTTCCCTTACTTCCTAATGCATTACCTTCTGTTCCTATACACTAGGTGCAAAGACAGATTAATCCCTTATTCTTTGCAGGATGCTTTTGCATTCCACATTATGTTTTCCTGACCTCTTTTCTCTGAGCTGGATAATTCTTTTTTTTCCTTTATTTTTCCTTTATTTTTTTCCCCCTGATTGGGTCACGTTTTTCAGATCTCTGGCCTTCTGATTCTCGTCAATCTTCTCAGACCAAGTGATCCATACTTTTCATGAAATCCCATGCCTGAAACCAGACTCAGTATCCCAGCTTAGGTCTTATGACTAGAACAGTTATTTTTAGTGTAATAGATCATGTCGTTGTTCATACACCTAAGGGTGACTTTAGAGTCTGGGAACTTTTCTGATTTCCATAATACGCCACAATTGATTACAGTTCACATTGTGCCCCATTGCAGTCTTAAGAACATTTCTTGCAGAGTGAACACTCGTCCAGTTGTTCTCTGTCCTGTCTGAAGTGGAGTATTCCTGCCTGCCTGAACTACCTTGCACTTCATCTTATTGCGTGATACCTTTTTAATTCCAGACTGATTTTCCTTTTTGCAAAGATTATTTTGTATTCTGTTAGTGTTTTCTGGAGTGCTGTGGTCCCCCTCAGCTTTATGTTGTCTGCAAATTTGGTAAGTATACTCTATTCCATCACTGGGTCTATGAATGGAAGTACAGATAGCAGGATAGTACCAGATTCTCTGAAACCACTCTTGAGACATCCTCCAGTATGACAGAGGACTACTAATCAGAATTTGCTAGGACAGATCTGTAATAATGCATGAACATTGCTTAATAGTCAGAGTACGTGGTGAGCCCACCTCTCAAGGAAACTCTGAAATATGATTCATTTCTCAAACAGAACCTGAACCAAAACTATTGTTTAAAAGTCACTGATAAACCTCAAACTAAACTGATTCAAACTGTTGATTTTTTCCTGAAGTGGAAATGAACCTTAACTGTTCTGGGCAGCTTTGTGGATCTCAAACTGCAATTAAATGGAACGGTTTCAGTTGCAAACTGAAACTTAAGTTAAAGAACATTGATTTAATTCCCTTCTTACAATGGTATAATAGGGACTGCATTTCTTTAGCTTGCCAATGAAAATGCAAGGAGACACCAACAAAAGCCCATCCTAGATCAAGGCAAGCTACAGAATATAGAGGTAAGGAGATGGTCGTATGTGCTGCAGCCAAAGACTGGGATGAGCCCGAGGTCCTTAGTCACCCTCGAACCTAAATGCAGAGACCATGACCCAGCAAACTTCATTCTTTGTCCCTATTTCAGCCCCAGCTGCTTCTGCTTCCCCACCCACATAAAGGGGGAAGAAGAGACATTTCTTCTCAGGCATGTTTTGGTGCCGAAGTGAACTCACTGTCTGAAGTTTGTACATGCCCAGTATCCTGCTTCATCTGTCACCACCACAGCGAAATTGAATGGGAAGAGCAAGAGCAAGTACAGCATCCAGCATTTTTAAGTTCTTCCTAAAAGCAAGCATAAATATGTAAGGAAGATAATTCTGCTGCCATTACACTACGTTAAATCATGGATCAAGTTTGACATTGGGGAAGTAAAGCAGAGAGTGAAAATTGCCTCTTCTTTAGTACCAGAAAATATGTCAAGCTACTTTTTGAGATATAATTTATACATGTATGGGTAACAAAGCTCCACACGATGGTCTTAAAGCCACTGGAGCAAGTATATAGGGCATGTTTCCAGCCCATGTTACTGAAGACAAAACACACCCTGAGCTTTTCAAACTTTCTTTGTGGGTCCTGAGAGCCATCGGCTTCTTGAGTGCAACCAAGGGAAGGGACTGTGTAACAGCGTACGCCTCTCCTATCTGTTAGTTCCTATTGTTTTGTTGAAGTACAGAAGAGGACTTAGAGGATAATTTAAAGGACTTAGACAAGTTTGAGTGTCAGGATTGTGACTGAAATGGGAATTTTTAATGCTTGTATCAGAACTGTACTTTTTTCTCTTCTGTAATTTTAGTAACTACAATTACTTCCATAATTTTAGTAACTACAGTTCCCACAACTGGCAGGTTGTTTATAATTCACTACCTAAGCTTTTCTCTGATTAATTTTATTCTTATTGTTAATCCTCATTCTCTTCCCCCTTCCCTGAGGTTCAGCCAGAGCTAACTTTTCTCATGGGAGATTAGTAAACTGGTCCATAAAAACTAAAAGTGACCCTGAATGCTAATCCATCTGTTAGAACAGAACAAATCTGAAACTGCTAGGCGGTTTAAGGGTGTTTAAAGGTTTAGAGATTTTTAAATGGTGTGAGCTCAGCTATGTAGAGGACATTTTTGCTAGCACAGCACTGGTAGTCTAAGTGGATGGGAATAATCTTAGAAAAAATCAGGTAAATCTAAGCTCTAAAAATCTTTAGGAAGTGCCCAACAAGCCGTCTTCTTCAAAAATTGTTGCCATCATAAGAATGGCACTTGCCAGAATAGAAATCCTTCCTGTCCTAAACCTAGCAAGCTAAAAGAAGAAAAAAGAGCTGGAAGGGCCAAACCACGGGCAGATTTCCCCTCTGATGGAGAGATGCTGGAGGCTCCCAGGAGTTTACGAGGGACTTCACTGTTGCTTGTTCCATTTTACCTGGAAGGTACTCAGACACTAGGGAGGGTCAAATCTGACCTGAGGTTTTTTGACTCCAGGGTGCAAAATCTCATAGTAAATGAGACCTGGGCTAAGTCAGAGTAGCTTCATAAGAGTCCATGGCTGCTACTCTCTCCCTTGTGTAGCCTCTGCTAGAAAAAAAAGAACCTCGCCCAGGGACTCGCTCTGTGTAACATCTCACATCGGCAGCAAAGCACAGAAGGGCAGCTGTCTCTGCAGAGAGGCAGGAAGGCTTCTCATCACTTGCAGGCATAGCACACAGAATGAACAAACCCCACCTCTTTTCAGTACCATTAGCTGCATACCCCCTGGTAAGTAATGCTAATTTATACAGGGCTGCCTAATGAAATCAGTGTCCATGCAATGATCTTATGCTTTACAACTGCTGCTAAAGGCTATTTGACCACACTTTCCAAAGGTCAGTGCACAAAATCATAGCTGAAAGAAAAAGCCACTGGAGTAATTTGCTCTGTCCAATAAGGATTGTGGTGACCTTCCTTTTAAGAGGGTTTTAACCCGATTATTGGTGATACGCCTTAAGTTATCTTTAAGGAGAGGTGCGTTTTCTGCGATGTAGGTGAAGAATTCCACCTTCTTTGCATGATACGCTTTCAACTGCAGATAAGTGGTGCCTGTTTTTCAACTGAGTTAGGTTAAAACAAATGGCTCCTTCTTTAGAGAAAATAAATATACGGCAGCAATGACAATAAAATTTAGCTGCTGTTTCTGCTGGGAGGGGGCTGCTTCTTGAGGAAGCTGTGTTGCTGAGCAACCAGCCCTCAGCAGGAGCCCCAGCGCCTGGGCTGGGAGCTAAACCTAAACCCAAACAGGAGCAATTCGGCAGCTACATGTAGATTAAGGTTTTGATCATGACCCATGGAGAAAAGACATATTGTTATCTAAAGGATCACAAGTGAAGTTCAGAAAAGATTATTTGGTAGCCCCCCCAACCCTCTTGCCAGTAGTATGTGACAGCTGAGAGATATAATTACTTACTAAATGCATGGCAGCATTACTACTGGGATTAAAGCCAACAACTTCACTGTACTAATGATTGCTTTTTTGCTTGCATATGGCTAAAGGGTTAGTGTAACCTCTGCTTTATTCATGCTTTTGTCTCCACGTGAGCTTAGACACCACAAATTTCTTGTCCCTCAAGCCTAGTGATTTATAAAGTTCAGAGTTTGAGTTGTTGTAACCAATTTTTTTGCCTATCTGTATGGTTTACAGCATGGAGTTGCCATGTTACTGTGTCCATAGGAAGGCTACTTCTTGACTACTAACTTCTCTTTATGACATGAGTCAATGGTTTGGAATTTGTGGGATACGGGTGTGATCTGTTGCTTCATGTTTGACAAACCTCTATAATTAATGGAAACCATGAGTCACTTTCTGCTGAACAGCACACCACTGACTGAATCAGCCACTGAAGATACCTGTGTGTCCCTACAACCTATCTAGGCAGAGAGCATGTTCTGTACACCTCATTTCTAGATGGGTAAAATTAGTGGAGATGAACCCAAACTTGTGTATAGAAGTTGTAAAAGTATGCAGACACTTAAAGATGAAGATGATCTAAGTGATTTTGATGAACCATTGAATTTTGACAATCCTCTTGTGTCTTCAGATGTCAAAGAACCCTTAAAAATCTGAATTTATTCAGCCCCAGCTCCTCATCCATGAAATAGGAACATTCTTCTTTTCTCCATATTCTTGTCATATGTACTTAACCTTTCCAAGGCAGAGGCTTATTTTGACCTTGTGCAACTTCAAGTACATATTTCAGGCTACTGGATGCTACCATAAGCCAAGGAAATAAAAAGAGGCTTCAACTCAAAGTCCATTGTAATTTTATTCCTTTCTTCAGCAGAAAGTCCTCACAGAGTGCAAGAGGAGAATAGTCTGTGGAGCATCTTCCCTCTTGAGCCTTGTGGTGCTGGCCTCCTCTGATAAGGAGTGAGGTGCCTGGGGATATACAGTAGAAAGAAGCCTTCCAATGTGATGATCCAAGTTTGGAGATGAACAGAGGGTGACAGTATCTAGATCTGCCAGTATCGCTATTCCCACTTGCATGGCCTTCTATTTGAACATAGCCTATTCCTTGAAAGGAATAAAAAGCACTCTTGGAAAATGGGGGACTTCGAGAAACTGACTCATTATTTAAAAAGCCCCCTTAGAAGGGCCTGCCCACAGATTTTTCACAACAGTTGCAAAAAGATTATTCACAGTAGTTTGAGACCATCTCATCTGAGGCATATTTCTTAATATTGGCACCTGTACAGCCTTTATACTACCTTTATATACTGCATGGGTAGGGACTAACACAGTCTGGGTCTCAAAATCAGCCTCATTCAAAAGGGGTGGGAGGATTTACCTTTGAAATAAAATACAATATTATGAGGGTTGGGAGTCTTTATATAACAGAATGGAAAGATATTTTCCCAAGACAGAGAGACTATATTATTAATGTGTCTAAATGCACTATAGATATGCCGAAAATATCCTATTTTAAATTCACTTCCAAAACATCTTAATCCGATTGATGATCTCTAGCTTCTTATATTCAAATCAGTTTGAGATGTGAGCTGAGTGTCTTATAAAGGAAATGCTGGTCAAAAATACAGGAACTAATGTCTCTGGGTAGTTTCCATCCTCAAATCTCTCTTCATTCAAACCATAACTTTCCTGAAATTCATTTTAGACTGCCAATACCATCCTTCTTTTTTTTTTTTTCAATTGAGTAAAATAATTTTCAGTTTGATGGAAAAAGTGAGTGAATATCTCATCCTGTTTTGCATTTTTTTTCTCTCTTTGTGTGTTTTTATTACCAACTACATGGATGGATTAGATACAGGCATGTTCATATAACAGAGAAACAAGAAAGCACTCATGTTCTTTGGAAGATAAAGGCAGAATGAGAAGAGGGTGACGAAGATTCTAATGGGACTTCTAAAGCAAGGTACAGGTTATGTAAATACCAAATATATGTTAAGAAGAAAAGGAAAAACAAGAAGTAGAAGTAGTAACAGAAGGCAAAGAAGAGACGATAGAAAGTGGCTGAGTAAAGCTGTTGATAATGTGTGGAAATATAATTGGAAATATGCCCTAATTCATATAACCAAGTGCTCCATGTTAAAATCGGGCAGGCGACCCTAATCAGTATTTCCTGGCATTTTGATTGCTTTGACCTCACAACCTTTGTATGTGTGTGTATGAAACGTGTATATTACATTATGTGCCAGTCTTACATAATGTGAAAAAAGGACTTTGAATAGCATATAGAACTGCAATAAATATATGTGGAAAACCTAGAAAATACACTTTTTTAAAGATATTATTTTTACAAAAACAAACATGCAGCAGATGAGATTTTTCAATGGTACCTGTCCCTTTTTCCTGGTTTGTACGATGGACACTTTTACATTATCTTCTTGTTTGACATACCTTAGCTTTACTTTGATTACCTCAGGTTCCAAGGGTCTATGTCTGAGATACTGTAAGAGACTGAGAAGCTAGAAGAGTTAAATATCTCAAACACTCAGCAGAAGAAAAAGGTTAGAAAAGAAGATCTTACGAAGACTGGATAACACCTTTCTGGGGCCAACTTCCTTACCTCAGGTAACTACCTGAGTGAACCTGCCTTTTGACAGTGAGGGAGGAGGGAGATATCCCTCCCTCCCCCACCAACCCCCCTTCTAGAAGATCCTAGAACAACAGACTGCACGTGTGTGTGAGACTTGCCCTGAGGGGGGCGGCCAGTGCGATGAGGGGTGGGGACTAGACTGTAAAAGACCCAAACCCAAGGAGCCACCTGTGTACCCACCATCCCGAGGAACCGGACTGGAGAGGTTGCTGGAACGCAGGGTGGTGATCCAGACCTTTCCTTTACCTCTATCTTCCTTTCTTTCTCTCTTTCCTATATGTTGCAAGCTGTTCAGCCCTTTATCGATAATAAGGTTTAAATAGTTCCTGCCAAGACAGCTTAGCTTCTGCCATTAATAAAACCTTTCAATCAATAGTTTGGTGTCATGTCACCTTAATTTAGCCCAAGGGTATCTTGAACATCAGTTGTCTCTGAGTGGGTCATCCAGGATGGCCCTCTCGGGACCTGACAGATACCCTTTCTTTGCATTGTTTAGAGGGAACAACAGGGACAGGGGAAAAAAAATTATTTGTTGGAACTGAAAACATCCAGTTAGAACTGATCTTTTCCACTCCTGTCTGCAACACAGTGGTGGCTCCGCAGGCTGGATCGTTCTTGGATTGCTCCCTTAGTCTTCTCAGCACCTCTCTTGTGAACAAGAGGATGACTACTAACTGCAAATATTAAAATGTAAATACTGCTTTCATTTAAAAGAAGCATTGTCCAAATAAAGACAGAAGAGACGATTGTGAAAGACATATGTAGCCTATGGTCTAACAATAAGAATTAGGTCCTTACCTGAGAATTAAATCTTTGGAAATCCCTGAGAATGGCAGTTGCAACAGATTCCTTTTCTTTTTCAGCACTGCCAATTATTATTCTGCTGAACAAATATATTGGACATGTACTTTTCTCTGTAACTAGTGCTGTTGTGTTTCTGTTTTATTCCAGCTGGACATGCATCAAGTAATTTTCTGTCTTTTAAGAGATTCATTCGAGGGAGCATTTAGCACACAATGGTTTTGTGTAAGCCTCAGCATTTTAGAAGATGGAAGAGTTTAAAAAGAAGCTCTATTTAACTGCGCCCATCTCCTCCCTGCTTGTTCACGCATGGCTCTACTCCCTGCTGGGACAGATTGCATGTGCTTGAGCAGGGGCAGAGGGCGAAGGAGCATTTCCCTACCCAAGCACAACTCTCTGAGGCCTGCAAACTGTGGTGCCCCTGCTGCACCATATCCAGGATTCTTCTCCCGGAAAGGATGGTGAAATCCTGGACGTGTGCTCCAACTCCCAAAACTCGTGGGGCTGCGGGACAGTCAGGCAGTTCTGCAAAGGACAGCCTTTAAGGTCTTGCAGTCTTCACCACTTCACATACACTTGTTCTTGAGTAAGGCCTGGTAAGGACATTTAAAGATCATTTGTGGTGCCAACTGGTGCAGCAGGCATTTGAGGGTTTCCCTTTCCTCTGCTCTTCTTTACATTTTTTATACCAGCTCAAAGGTCAAGCAAAATGTTGCAGAAGAGAAAGTCTTAGCTTTTTGCATGAGGACAAGAACAGCAGGATCTCATGCTGATGCCTGGAAAAGGGACAAATCTGAGAAAAGTGATTAGATCAAGTTCTCACAATGCAGAGCACAAGAATATTAGAAGAGGAAAAGGCAGAAAACCTGTGGATAGAATGAAACACCTGACTCCCATTTTGCAAACACTAACAATAAAGCAAAAGGACTGGGTATTTTGGCAGTATTTGGGTCAAAAAAGACCTGGGAAAGGTAAAAGCTGCTGCCAGATGACTGTGTTCTATCCGGTAACAATTCTCACTGTCAACCATGAATTGAGCTTGTAATAAATAGTGCTTTGAATTTATAAATCAGTTCGTGCTGAATCTTTTCTTCCAGGAAAACTCCCACTGACTCCGGTTGCTTTCAGAATTTGGCATTTTCTAATAAGAAGCCTGGTCTGTGGAGTTTTCCTCTCCCTGGTATTGGAGACTTAGGTGGGAAGCAGGGGTACCCAGTACCTTGCAGGAGTCGTCCCTCAATCATTCCCTCACCAGCTGGGAAAAGTATGCCTGTGTCATACGGAAGCATAAATTAGGATGTTGCCATGGCAGGAAATAGATTTTTAGCTTTAGTCTTTAACTGACATACAGGCACCCTGTGTGGAGTTTCCTGCACATCCTGAGGAGTTGAGTGCCTACTTGCTTCTGGCCAGACATCTACCAGCATTTTAAGGCAACTAGAGACCTCTGTAAATGTAGCCTGTAGCTCCTAATCATTGAGGTTTTCTTCAGAAAGTTGTTGGATGCCCTTAGCTGCCACTATGTATAATTCAATGTGAAAGCACTGGAAATCCTCAAACGAGAGATGTGTCAGTAATAATTCTGGGGGAAGTCTTAGAGACTGACAGTTTCCAACTTTCCAGAAGACTGCTTCAACCACTTAGCCATGCTTTTCAGGACTAAGAGGGAACAGGAGGTGTTTAGGATTTGCTTTGCCTCTGCTTTTAACATTTGGCAAAAATGTTTCTCACTCGGAGAAGGTTTAAACAGATTTCCAAACTGCAGACCCTGCTGGTCTGCATATTTTGGAAGGACAAAGTTTCTGGATTGAGGTTGTTTTGGGTTTTGATTGGGTTTTTTTGTGGGGGGACGAGGAGGGGAGTGGAGGAGGGAGCACTTTGCTACTTTGCTTCTGCTTTTCGTGCTGGTTTTGGTGACTTGCAAATGATTCATGTATGGGGAGCAACAAAAGCCCATAAAACTGTGGCAAAAGTACAATGGACTTCAAATCTGTTATGAAACCAGGGATTGCAGGGTGCACGTGGGGTGAAATACTCATACCAGTGCATTAAATGAATGATTTGGACCCCAGCTTTCAGGACACTTTCTGCTTCATCTAACCTGTTCCACAGCAACTTGAACAAATAAAGCCTGTAACAAAAGCCTGCCAAAATCTTGTATGAGATTCCTCCAATCTTCTCTGCTTCTTTTGAGTTTGACAGCAACAGAAACACCTCAAAGCAGAAAAGTGTCATAATCGTTTTATGCCTGCACTTCCCTGGCCCCTGCACGAATGAAGTTTGCACGGGGAAGCTGTGTCAGCACTGGGAAAAACTGATGTGACTGCAGCTCATCTTTACCAAGCTTATTGTAAATTCTGTTAATAACAGCGTTAGTGTTTCAGATACTCATTGTAAAGGCATAAAGGACAACTGCTCTCTACGCGCCTTTCCTCTCCCGTCCTAACTGGAAGGATCAGATTCTGAGCTGGTGTAAGCTGTTGTAGTATCACTGATACCGATGAAGTATTGTTTACTCCATCCAAAGATCTGATTCACAGGCACTGAGTGAAGGAAGAGACAAAATGCACCTCATAGTACACTAGAGTATTCAGAAGCTGCTGATTTCAGCAATCTGGCTTATAAAAAGAGTTAACAGAAAGCAAATAACACAAGCCATTTCTTAAATTTACAGTCACACAAACTAGGGAATTCTACCCATTTTCAGACTCCAAACATGTTTCAAAAATGCAAAACCACTCTGCAAAGACAGTTGAATTTATGAAAACTGTAGTGTGCAATGATCTATGCTGAGCCTGGCTCCAGGACCTAGCTCTTGCAAAATGTGTGTGGTAATTATTAAGCTTGTTGTATTAGCAGCTTTAAGCACACAGTGTTCAACAAGGTTGTTGCTGAGTTTTAGATTATTGTTTTTACAACTGCAGAATTTAGAAATCTTGGCAACAGGAAGTACTTTGATCAGTTGTTCTTTTCCTGTCATCATAATACAGATCAGAAAACTGAATTAATAGTAAAGAGATTCATTCAGTCAGGTTCACACACACACACACAAAAAATCCGAGGAATATGCCTGTATTTCTTAAAGCTCTGTGAAGTGTCCTGGGTCACATCAAAAGTCTATCAAGCCCCGAATGTTCCTTCGTACAGGGATCAGCTGCAAATACTTAGGATGAATGTAAGAAACAGGGAATAGAAAGGGCAGTTCTTCCTCAGTGCCCTGAGCCATCTTCTTTAGAATTGACAAATGCTAGATATTGCATCACTTCCATCACATTTAACACCACACCAACAGACCCATCCCCAATAACTGTCTAGGACAGTTTTAAATATGTTTAAACTTTCACTCACCTCTACATCTTGCAATAATGAGTTTTGCAATTTATTTCTTTGTTGTGTAAAAGTAGTTTTGTTTGTTTGCTCTTTCTAATAAAAGCATTGGGGCACCCCTAGTTCTTATATCCACTCAAAATAGTGTGTGATTACTGCTTGTCTGCTAGTTAAGATTGTGTAGACCTCTTTGGTGACTGCCTTCAGTCTTGCCTTTTCCAAAATGAAGAGCTGCAGGCTGAACTCACATGGAATCTGCTCTGTATTTCTAATCACCCTTACCATGACTTTAGAGCTACACTGTACTGTTTCCAAATGGATTGAATTGGATTGTGTTCAAGATGCGAGCATGCCGTGGATTTACAAAGTGGTGCAGAGATATTTTCTATTTTGTTCCCCATACAATTCTTAATAACTTTGAACATTAGATTTGCCTTTATGATCATTGCAGAACATTGTGCTAGTGTTTTCAGAGAACCATTCAAATATTTTCTGAATGATGATAGCTAATTTAGAAACCATCATCATTTATGCCTGCTTACATGGGAGGTTTCCCTTGTGTATTACTCTGCATTTCATCAACATCTCAATTTCTTCTGCTGTTCTAGTGCCTAGGCAAATAATTAAAAAAACCCCCACCTTAATACTTAGAAAAATTGTAATTTGGAAAAGTAAAAAATGAAGAGTTAGACTTTTATGAGTCAAAATATTTCAGTCCAACGTTAAATATTAATTTTTCGATGAGATGATATTAAGCTGACTCTTCTTTGAATCATCATGATGCTTCTTGACAATCAGAGCACAAGGTCATTCATTCCTCTGTTCTTTCTCCCAGACACTGTTCCAGACATGGGCAAGGATTTCCATATCAAGCAAGCTGTGTCTGCAGGAATTAACAGAGAAAGATCTTCAGGTAAGTTGTGTCGGGCTTGCTCAAAATATAATGTATTCAGAAAGAAAATTTTATATTTGCCATTATGAGTTGTAGACTTAGGAATACACTCGTGTTTGTTGAAAAAACAATCATATGATTTATATCAATCAACGTTAAGAACAGTCTAAATTCTGACTATTAAATATTCTTAATGAGTCACCTAGCAGCAGCTCCAGGCTAAGACTCTAAAGTCTTATTCTGATGCTGAACTTAACAAGCTGTCAGCAACCCACTCAAAAAGTGTAAAGTTAAATAGCTGCAGAATTAGCTTTCAAGACTTGTATTCTGCATCAAGCAACAATAAATTTGAGGAATGGGCTACCCAGTGCTCAGGCAGGAAAAAATAGCAAAATAAATCAGAAAATTTTTTCCTAGGACTGACTTACTCAACTGTATAAGATTATTCAGTTACTATTTCATTCTGAATGTAGGTAGATAGGTAGATTAATTGTATACAATTATATTATTCCACATATTTCAATTAAGGTCTATTTACACAAGCAAATATATAGGATTAAGGAGTATTTTCATAATTTGATCCTTAAATAAGTCTTGGAGCAAGGCTGAAGAGTGAGTATTAGGAAATGTTTGCAAGATAGAATAGAACTGTTCTTTTCTCATTTCAAGACAGAAAATTTAAATGAAAAGAAACAGATAATGGAAAAATGCTACTTCGTGCTTTGGCTAGTTGTTACTGATGTCACCAATGATGTCCTAATGTTTCTGGCAGTTTAAAAAATAATAAAAGCTACAGCCTTATGAATTCTTTCATAGGAGGCAACTATTCTCCCTACAGGGGTATAGATAATATGAAGAGGAAAAAAAATGTCTAAGATAGAGAGATCCATAAAAATGTACGCTAGTACCTTATTTAGTGTAGTAGTTTAATGGTGACACTAACAGTGTCATAGGCTTTTACTACATTAGCATAATGCTAGCTTCCCCATTCATAACTGGGTAACCAGCCCACAGTATCCAGAACACCTGTATCTCTGCTATACGGGAGAACAGGGGGGAAGCGAATAAAAAGGAGTAAAGAAAAAGGGTTGCAGTAGTCTAGGTTTTTATTCATGTGCCTGAGAAGCAAAAGTACTGAGCAATTGTACGAGCACTCTCATTTTGTAAAATATCTGCTGCTGCATTCAGCACTTCAGCAGCTTCAATTTCATTCTCACATCTTTAGATCTCTGGGAAATTAGTAACGTGAACTGTGATGCAGCCATATCTCTGTGCCGGTCAGGACACAATCAGTGGCACTTTAAGCTTGTTTTCCCTTTTCGGGAGGGTGTTAGAAGGTCTAAGGAGTCTTGTCTCTGACGGGCAGAGAAAGGGCAGAATGCAGATTGGGGTTTTGATTGGAGCGTGTCCCTGAAGTCAACTGCCATACAGAACAGGATAGATTCCCTGTCTCCCAGCAAAGCAACCTGCTAGGAAGAATTGCCCATTTTATTTTAATTAACAAGTTAGAGGTGAGGTTTAATAGTGTCCTACTGTATGCCCACAAAAATATACTTGCATATCCACTAACCAGGCATTTGCCAAGGTTACCATATGTAGTATGTGGTACAGAAAAAAGATTTTTGGAGCAACGGGTGAGTGTTCTGGCTTGAAATCCACCAACTTTTCTTGGGTTTGCTGCATCATATAGAAAAAGGGCTTTTACACTGATTGTCATATATCCAATCTCTCAGATAACTGCAAAACGTTCTCCAGGTTTTTTATGCCACTCCTGCTGGTTAATGAATAGATGGCATTTGAAGTGGCTGTCTAAAGCGTTGTTGAGCAGGCTAGTAATTGGCTTTTAGCTTATATTTGCAAATGGATTTATTTTTTGAACTCCCTCCTCAAAGGAAATAAACCAGTACCAAACCTGAAAGAGGTCCTCACTTGCAAAGGTTGCTGGCTGGCCAGCCCTGTAGAACTGAAACAGAGCAAGAACATACAGGCAGAGTGTTTTTTCCTTTCTGGCTTTGCCAACGTATACGGTAGGTGGAAATACGGATGGACTGGGCATCCCTGACTGCTCATATTGCAGCTTCTCCACCTCTTAACGTTTGCTAGCATGGGACTGGGCTCCAAGTCCCTCCCTTTATGGCTGGAGCTGCCTAGTGAAGTGGTATTGCTCTTAACCTCTAACCTGGCTTAATCTCACCTTTGGGAATTGGGAAAGTGGCATTTGAGATCCCTGTGTCCTAGACTTAGATGGAGAACCTGGATACTAAGCAGTCCAAAAGCTTGATATTACTGGTGTACAGTTTCTGAAATAACTTCTCCTTTGCTGCCTCCCTAGAGATGAACAGGGCTACCTTGCAGCTGTATCTGATGGAGCCAAGGCCAGCGATAATCCAACTTTTTATTTTCTGCTTGAACAATGCAAAGGAAACAGAACATGATGTTACAATTCAATCATGCATTTTTAAAAGGTGTCAATACCTGCTCCATGCAATGCAAAGGAATATATATCTTACACCCAGACTATTTCAATTCTTTACCTTTAAACTTGGATTCAGTCTTGTCCACTTAGCCTAGAGCCAGCAATTTTCCGATTTTTTTCTCAGAAATATGTCTGGTTGTGAGAACATGATGTTCATCTTTGCGTGCAGTGACTACATGCTGGACAGACCTGGATGATGTACCAACATGGGAGCCTTGAAACCATATCATTCCCCACGCACAAGATGTCTTGTCTGTCCTTAAACTGAATGTATTCTAATGCCCTCAGATGCGCCACATGAACCATGGTGATATTTTACCAGATTTGCATCCAAACCTAAATGCAACCATTCCATTTGTTGGGGTTTTTATCATTAATTTCTTCCCTGCTGAGATTTCATAGTTCCTTTACTGTAGAACTTCAAACAAAATATCTCAAGATATCTCAAATACTAATGGGAAAATCTGATAATATATTCATATTCATATGTGTATTAATGTAGAACAGATAAAACGAGTAAAAGACATGGTTCCAACAAAATACAATTTTTCACTTCCAAACCCCAGCTGGCATGAAATATAGCATGTAGAAATGCAGATGGTTCCGTTCATAACCCTGGCTTAAGTAAGTGGTATGCAGAAATGTGGGCAGTAAAAATGATTATGCAGTATCAGACCCACGGAGAACATGTACGGACAAACACATGGGTTGACAGAAACGGGCAAAGCAGTTGGCACCAAGGATCTGCCTCTTAACTCCAGTAATTGCTAGGACACTATGTATACCTGCGATTCCCTGAGGACTGGAGGCCAGCAGATGTGGGGGTTTCCCCGGGGTGGTAAGGCAGGACCACCATCCAGGGCGCATCCCGCCACCCCAGCCAGGGAGCAGGGAGACCAGGGGAAACAGGGACAGCCCCAGTCCTGGGCATTGGGCACCTCCTTGGGGATGGGGACTAGCCAAGGACAGTCTGGGATGTCAGCCTGTTGGTGGGGGTCAGGATCAGGCCCGGTGAGGGGAAGCTGTATCAGACACAGCTCTGGTATATGCAGAAGGAGACTATTAAGAATATTACCATGCTTACATGTACAGACTGAATAACGGTGTATTTCTGAGAGATGCTGCACAGCCTACATCTTTCACTGGCTTCTGAAAGTGGTGGGCGGTGTGCTGTAACCTATAAAGATGTGCTCCATACCTGAAAGGTCCTAATTACTGCGACCACACAGCAGATTTGACTGCCGGAAGATATTGTGCCATTAAAATGCATATTTAAGCCAATGTTCTGCTGTGAAAAAAGGCTGTGCTGGATGAGGAAACATTCAGCTGGAGGCAGTCAGTGGTGGGATTCCCTTGGAACTGATCTTGTGACCACTTATTAATTAGTAGTTTTGTAATAATCTTGTGTACTAATGATATGTGCAGATAATACATAACAGCACCATCAGCAGAGGAAAGGGCTGGAATTTCACCAAAAAGAAAAAAAAAAAGGATTAGCAACAGGTCTGAAATAATTGAAATGGGCAAATAATGCAAAGTGCAAGAGGCAAGCAAGAAATTCTCCTATGAACTCCTATGAACTTTGGAAATGAGGGATATATTTGTATACGGATAGTAATTTTTAGAATTTCTGTGAATAATCAATGTGATATAAGTATGGAAAAAAGCAAATGTCAGCCTCTAGTGGAGGAGGTAGGGTGTCTTCAACGGGAAGAAGGGATTGCTAACATCATTTTGCAAGGCAGCCAGCAGGCTGTAGCTGGGTGCCTGCGTACAGGCACAGTCAGTCAGGTAAAGGGAGGAGACATGGAAGTGGGACCAGATGCAGGCAAAGGAGGATTGGAGGAATCACAAATGTAACTTGTGAGAGGAGATTAGGAAGGAGGGTGTTTTCTAGCTTGGCGAAATGAATGCTGAGAGACAACTTGGTTGCTCTCAAGGAACACATCAGTAATTGAACACTAGATAGTAAGGAACTGGACTTGTTAGCATACAATAGATAGGATTTTTTGCAATGCTTATATTTTTCTTGTGAGCCTGTAAACAATGCACTTGCTAGTTCTAGACATAGGAACAGGTCATTTTCCTGGGAGACTGAAAGCCCAAGTTGAATCATGTTTAAAGATTGAATGACACAAGATGCTTTTGCTAGGAAATCAGCTGTAAGTAATGGTGAAAGCTAACTGTTGCTTTTGGCTCTGCTAATACGCCAGGAATGAGATCTGTTTTCAGACTTGTCAGAGAAGTCTCATAGTCTGCCAAAGTGAGAAGCAGATTATGGTCTGCCCCACAAGCACCATGGGTACTTAAGCAGAAGCGAGTTTCAGTGCATGTCTCCTAACGTGTGAAGTGCAAGCAGTGCAGACTCTATATAGCACACAGTTGTGCTTTGGCAACCTGTAGTGCTAGTGATAGGATAACTGGAGCATGGAACTTTTTTTCAGAGAAAACTCCTCAGCTTCTTATGCAGCTTTCCTCCCTACAGTGTTATATATTTATATGCTCACACACTCACCCAGCCTTTCTGGAACTGCAGAGCTGATCTTGCAGAGGACATTTCTGATTCTACTACCTGCACCCAGGCAAATTTCATGTGCCCTTCAGGCAGCCTCATTTGGTGGCTTTTAGCTCCTTCAGATACACACTTATCTCAAGTCAGAGATGAAAGAAGAGCATGTCAAATACAAAGCAATAAAAACCAGGCAATAAAACTTATAAACTGCAAAATAATTGGTGTTTGAGCTTGAGGTATGTTCATCTTTTTGAAGAAGCCCTTCTCCCATGCTTACTATAAGAATTTACATTCATTCAGTGATTAGACTCTTTAACTTTATCAGAAAACTAATTTGTACCTCACTGTACATAGTTCTTGATGATTGATTAGAAATTGCTGTTATAGAAGATCTGTTTTTAAAATCTCCAGTGATGGAAATCGTGCAGGGGCACTGTGAAGCACGTACTTACAAGGACCTGGTCTTTTTAAGTTTTTAAGGATGAATAGCATAAGCCAGCTGGCAACTCACAGGCCAGATCTCATTCCCAGGGAGGTGTTTAGGCAACGTATGCTGACCAAGTGGTTTAATATCTTCTCTTGATCTTGCTGGACATAGCACTAACCGGGTGCTGTGCTGTGACTGCTACAGCTATGGAAGTGGTGGAGAAGATGGAGATACAGTTCCCTAAATGGCTGAGGTTATGTCCATTTGTACTTACTTCAACATAGCCGCTGGCAAGGTGTCATGGCTAGAGTCATCTACACGCACAGTCGAGACCTTGCAAATTGTGAAGAGTCTAAAGAGAGGGTAGAAGTGGTAGGCGTCATCTTTGAACAACTTGCAAGGAAAGGAAACAGGATGTTGAACACAACGTTGTCATTGCAACCATGTAGAAAGAGGCAGAGCGCCTAGCATATAAGGTCCTCAGAGAGCTAGTTGAAGATCTGTACTCCAAGAGAAGTTATTGAACTTTTAATAGCATTTTACACCCTGGACATCTGAAACAAATGTAGAGTGTAAACCAGAACCAACCACGCAACTTTTCTCTTATAGTTCATATAACATAAGACAAAGTCTTTCCATCATGTGATTTTAATTAGTTTTTTTCCTTTTTGGGGTTTTTGGTGGTGGTGGTTTTTTTGGGGGAGGGAGGCATGGTGGTTGTATTTTAGTCATTACCAGCAGGCAGAGATTTCTACACTGAGAAAAACAAACTCTCCTACTTTACTGTCTGTTACAATAAGAAACATAAACATAGGCTCAAATTTTCAAACCAACTGAAGAATCGAAGCCTTTTCTTTTGATGTCGCCCCCCCTAAAACATCTTAAAGTGGTATACATTTTCAGTATATGCTGGTTACTTATCCTATGAAAAACAGGTCTTCTGAAAATGTAACCCCTTGTGTTTCATTTGGAAGAGCTGGTGATGTAATTTCTGGCTATAATGTTTCACGAAATATGAACTACTTGTATATATCAGGAGAGGAATTAAAGAAAAGACAAAGCTCATACAAAGACCTGATCAAAAGAGAGGAAAATGTATATTGAAGAATTTTTTGATAAAATTCTTGTGATATGTATTTGGTTTGTAATATAGTATGATCTAGTCTAATATAGTATAATCTAGCAGGATTATTCATCCATTATGAAACAACCATTCTTACAGGATCAGTAAATTTTTCTAATTGTTTTGGAGCCAATAAACATAAAAAGGAGAAAATAACGGAACATTAGAAGTGATGTTATAATCCACTAGTGTCAAAATATTGTGTCACAACCAATCAGAAGCTGACATCACAAGCTGGAGTGTTGTAACATCATGCTGTTCCCAAACTTAATGCTTTTGAAGCTCCAAATGTCTTTGAAATCAAGGGAAAATATAGCAGGAAAATATCTTCAAAAGGGTTATTTACCATTATGTCTTTGACAGACTGTATCATCTTCCCAGCCTAGCAAAATTTTTAGACCAAACAAACAGCTTCAAATACATTCAGAAAGACAGTATGTAGTATCAAATTTTAGAATAAAAATTTATGGAAGTTAACATTGTGTGTAATTCTTGTTTACATAACAAACTTAAAATATGCACAAGTCCCAGTATACAAATTGTACCTTTTGAAACTTCAGAGTTGAAACACAAGCTGATTCCTCCTTCTTCCCTTTCGAGAGCTCAGAGCATTGGCAAATGAAGAGCAGATAATTTCATTAACTACAGGCACATGCACAAAAGGAAAGAGGCCAAAGCATGAATACAGTATCCCTTTGCAAAAAGCTTTAGATATAAGTGGTACATAAAAGTGTGTTTATACACAATGGGTATCAAACCAAACTATTCTCTTCTCGCATCCATTGGTATCAGTAAAGTCCTATGGATGCATCTGAGGTCCTGTATATTCCAGGAAACAGCTAAAGTCAGGGACTTGGTTAGCACCTCTTTGGCTATGGTTTGCGGTAACAGTTAATTACTAATCATGGGTATGGACGTTAATGCAGGTTTTCCTTGGCTATACTTCTGTCCAAATGGGCCTTACTCATTCAGCCAACTAAGCAGCTCACCCATTTTCTTGTTGGTGGAGATAAGTCCTGTGAGGCAACCACAGCATCTTAATGGTCACATTTTCCTCCTGAAAGGAGAGAATCTGAATGTTGCTGGAACCTCCTGGGCGAAGCACTCAGTGAAACCCTGATTGCCCTCAGACAAGAGGAAGCTCTAGCACATGTTTAACTGACATGGTGCTCCTTTGATTTCTAAGGCAGTTCTCAAGCCACCTTGGCTGAAGTACATGAGCTGTTATTTCAAGCTAAAGGCTCCACTGCAATGCTGAGTGAGGGGTTAAGAGACGGCACTCACATTTTCCTCCAGCCACCTCCTCCAACTGGTTTTGTTTTGCACATAGCTACTTTATAAATAAAGAAAGCCTCATAAATAAAACCTGTGTTCCCTCAAAACAGCCCTACCTAAGGGTGCAGGCTATGTCAGCTGCCTCTAGTTTTTCCTACTGGTTGGGTAGGGCTCTGTACCAAGCATAGAAAAAAATAGCAGATATGAGAAGAAGCTAAGAGGATACACAGAACAGCCAATATAGATCCTTGAAAGTAAATAAAGTAATTTACTGTTCGACTTAGATCATCATCCAAGTGTAAGTGATACTAGAGAAAATGATATATATAAACTGATTGCACTTGCAGACATATTTACTCCAGAATTAAAGCTTACTCCTATTCTTGCTTTAGATTACAGCACTTCCAAAGAAGAAAGAAAGAAGGAAGGCAGGAAGGAAAGAAAGACAGACAGACATTATCATATTGTCTAAGCATTTATAAGGACAGTTATATTGGTATCAGTATAGGCCTGTGTTGTTACAGCTTTCCTACATTGACAAGCCCTTGAAGACATAGGAACTTCAGCCTTATTTGTTTTCAGAAAAAAGAATTAGCTAGAAAGTTAAAGGCAAGAAGTGTTTTCCTTTCCTATTTATATACTCCTTTTCCAGTCTTTTGGAGAACTCTTAAGTTAAACAAATTCAGGAGAATTATTAAGATAGCCAGAGTCCTTGCAGTAACAAGCTACCTGGATGATAATAAATGACACATATAGTTCACTAAAGGTCTATGGATGCTTTTCAGACCATACAGATATTACTTCTTTCTTTGCTCAGCCTGTTTATTACAATAAAGACACCATTGGGAACGTTATAGCAATAGTTTAGCAGTTAAGGCAAGAAACTTGGGAGAAGGAGGAGAGGGAAGAATCTCTCTCAATCTTGCAGAGGAAATCTGGGCTAAAAGTCTGTTCCACCCACTTGGAATTAGGTCACAGTAACCTGAATAGAAAAAAGGTCGTTCAGATTATTGAAGGATATAGTGGGGGCCAGAGGTCCCCCCACTTCGCAGCTGACATACCTTACAAAGAACAAGAAGCGACAGCTGGGTAAGTGGGATCCATAATATCAGAAAAGAAATAGGCAGCTGATGGACCTGTATGGAATAGAAAAAAGCATCAAATGACAAAAGACAGCGAAAAAAAATGAAAAAAAAAAATCTCTAAAAGGCATGAGATTCAGTTAATTTTTATCGTATGATCTAAATGTGTAGTGCCTGTTTGTTTACTTCTCTAACATGGGTGAATGTTGAAAAGTAGGCATATCTGATAAATCACCTGCAAAATATATCAAGAAATATTTGAACAGTTAGTCTTTATGTTCATCAACTCCTACAAAGTCACAGTGGGACAAAGTAGTGGTTGGGCTTTCCATAAAAACAGAATTAAATATCACAGAAGTGGCTTTGCCATACTTTATGTGAAGCTCCTAGCAAAATCATTGCTTCTTTTGGGCAGCCTTCTTGTAAGACAGGAGTCTCCAAAGATGCCAGGTGAGCAAATTTTACTCTGTGAGTGGCTTAAAGTTCTCTGTTTGCAGCTGATATCTCTGTGAAATTAAAGAACAGAAGAATCACATGGACCTGAGATATTAAGATTCAGTCTACCCACTGCCTTGGGTTTCCTGCAAATGGTGCTTGTAGATACATGATGAGAATATGGCAGCATTGCATGCCCAAAAGGGAGCACGATGAAAAATGAGGAAACTAATGGGACTCATGGAAATAAGTGTGGGAAACAATCACAGCCCACACAGCAGAATATTGTTAGGAGCTCATGTTGGAAGGTATTGGATAATTTCCTTTTGAGTACTGAAAGAATTAAAAGTAAGACTGTAGTTAACCACCATCCTCGGATAATACTATGTTCTTGGAGAATAGGAAATGTAGTGCCTGAATTTAGGAAAGAGGATAAAAGTGGTCCAGAAAGGATGGACTGTTTAACTGAGCTCAATAGTATGACAAGCTCTAAAAATAATTTTTAAATGGGAAGATAATTAAATGAGTACGAACATGGAAACAGGACAAAATATGATACAGGGTTGAAAAAAGCAGATTGTGGCATATTAACTTAGGCTCATTTTTCTTAAAATAATCGGTTTTCTAAAGAAAGAAAGAAAATATTATACAACTAATTCATCTGGATCAAAGTAAAGCTTTTGTTAAGGAGTCACAAGTAAACTGGAGAAGACAAGAATTCAGTACAAAGCTTGAACTTGGCAAGAACTGGTTAAAATGGAGGCAACAGTGTGTGATCCATAAGAGAACTATCAAGCTAGAAGAAGGTTAGCAGAAAGCTCATTAGAGATCTGTCTTGGTACCAATCTTAAAGACTTTCACCCCAAAAGTTTGTTTTGGCTAACTATATTTGGCTAATTAGTTAACCAGTGTTCAAATAAACTTCAGCATGGGAAAGAAAGTGGGTGGCAGGCTGAAGTAATGGAAATTGAACTTCACTTCAAGTTGCAGACTTATTCATAGCATGGACAAAGAAAACAATAAGATTTCTGCAGACAGGTCAGTTTTCATTCTGTGAAAGGGGCAGGAAACCAAAAATTGCTTCATGTATTAGTGAATCACTAATAAATACATCACAATTAGTCACAGTCATATCACATCATGTCAATCATGATCGTACTGGTGTGATACAGCTGTGAAACAGCAAGTGAGTACCAGGAAAAATATTTCCAGTAAATATCAGCAAGTCTTAGTCCATCACAGCTCCTCTAGGATCTTGTGCACAGTGCCTTGCATGGTTCTGCTTATTCATGTTCAAGGAGGCTGTAGTAAAACTGGAGGAGGTGCAGAATGGAGATGAGAAAATGGAAAGACATCCTCAGAGAGAAGACTCATAGCATGATTGAAACAGGGTCAGCGTCTCATCCCAGAGTGTATAAAAACACAACACTGATATTTCAGAGTGCGCCTTCATCTCCCAGCTGAGGTTCTGCACTGGTGACCACTGTCCTTGTTTGCTTGCTTCAAGTACTGCTCTCGAATTGTCTTCAGTGAGTGCATGTGGGAGGGAGGGGAGCAGTTATTCAGATATCCATCAACAGATGCCGGAAACGGGCCTGAATTCCAAGCCCAGGTCAAATGCTTGGGAATGTCTGAATTAACCATGATGAAACTAGACATTTTGTTGGAGTGCCCCATATGTTAGCTGCATCATATGCAAAACCTGTCCCAAATAGCACACTTGCATAGCCAGGCAAAGGTGAACTCAAGAATGGCAATGATAATGTCAGGAACTTGGCACAGAGCAATACTCATGAAGCCACTGGGCACCTTCAATCTCTTACACCTGTTATTTGTTAAGTATAATTCGTTGATTAACTGTCTCCCTCACTTACCTGGATCCCAGGAGCTCTGGATGGGATCTGAAATGTTTCATGTGAATAACTGAAAAGGGCAGTGGAGTTTAAGATGCTGTAAACGTAGCTCAGGCTTAAATCTGGCTTGACCCTGTTTCCTCATCCCTACATGACACATGAGAAAAGAGATACAGAGAAGGTCTATCTCTGAGTCGTTAGAGTGAATATTTGAGATTTACTTATTAAAGGTTTTAGATGAAACAGCTGTTCTGAGCGAGCTGTTTTCTCCCTGGGATGGCTGTGTCCACCCAGCCCCTCAAGACTATTTCTCTGTTTGCTGCAAAAGTGCATCAAATTCCATCTTCTGCTGAGTGCTGGGGTGCTGACAGGTCTCATCAGCTTAACTCTGGTGTTGCTATCATGTTGGCATATGAAATATCTCTCTCATATGATGATTCCTCAAAGCAGAGATAACTGCAGTCACTCACAGCTAAGAGAAGCCTTTGCTGATCAGACTGATTCAGTGGTGGAGACAACCTATTGTTTTTCATACCCCCAGGTACTTAGAATAAGCTGGTTGGGCAAGCAGCCAAGATGGAGTTTATATAGAGAATGGATTCCCCCTGAGTTTACCCTTTCAAAACATCAACTTTTGTTGGAAGATTAGGCTCGTCATAGCATCTCAGCCTTTTGAAGCCTGTCTGGGAGGGAAAGGAGAAACTTAACAGTGGGTAAAAGGAGCAGGAGTCCTCCTTAAGAAGGTATCAGACAGGTGTAGGTGAATTCTGGGTCTGGTATTTACATGCATGGAGGAACCTTTCTGTGTGTTCCCTCAGCTGGTGCCACTCTCTTTCCAACAGATGTGATGGGCTTATGTCAAGGCTGATTTCAGTGAGGGCTGCCAGCTGAAATGAAGGAAGTGGGATCCCTTCCAGCCCTGACCAGTTCGCTTTGCTTGATGGAGGAGCTATAGCAGTCAGTATAGCCGCTCTGGGGAAATAGCTGTTTGTATACGTTTGAAAACCCACCGGTCATTGTGTCACTTTTGTTTCTGGGGTACTTAAACGTTGCCTATGAGCAACTTCTGAGGAACTTGAGGGATGCAGCTAATTTCCAGCATATTACTCAGTTTAATTGGTACCAAAAAAATGTTGGGATGGGTTGGGGAGTGAGATCTTAGTTAAGTGTATCAAGAGCCTCTATAGTACGCCATGTGTCTCAAACAGCGATTCCTAGACCTTTTCAGCTGTAACTTTACTTAACAACATCTATTAACTTTATCCTATAAGTAAATAAATAAATAAGGCCTTTGAACCACTATGTTCATGTCAGGCTTATGTTTCCGAGCATGGCAAACAATGTGCTAGCGTTTCTGTGTTTGAGATAGATGGTTATTCACTTTCTGTTCTTGTACCTTTAATGTAAAACCAGATTAGAGTCTTTCTGAAATATGTCCCTCTTTCTTGTGTTCCACTCTTCATATTATTAGAAGTACCCATATAAATGATTTATAATGTAATACTAGTTTCCCAAATGCTTTTATGCTTGGAACCATAACCTCAGAAGTTTGCACCGTTGTATTGCACCGGATTTAATATGCATCTACTACTTCTAAAATATTGCTGGACCTCTGCCTTGCATAAACAGTTGCTGCAAATCTGTAACAATTATGTCCAAGGTTCTGGTTAGAAACTATGAGAAAAATACATGCACTTTCTTGAAATCTTCATCCTACAGCAAGGAAGAGAGAGGAGAATCTGTACTAATTATTTATTTAAAGATTTCAACATGTACCTACAAAGATGAAGGGACATTTTATTCTGTCTAACACAGTGTCTATAGTTTGAGTAGTCTATTGTTGCAAACTTTGATTAGATCTGAACCAAGATTTTAAGTGAAAAAGGAGTTTATATATGGCTTTGCATAAAAAAGGTGTGAAATCAGTGGTTTCGAGTACTTCAGATATAAGACTCCCAGAAAATCTGTAGTGTCCTATAGGTTTGTTGTAAGTGGTGAGGCATTATCTAATGTTTACTCAGCGCTAGAAGAAAATACAAGGGCATTTTAGGATAGCTGAGCAAATAGGTGGCTTAACAATGAGTGAATGTTTTTCTGAAAATACTGCAGAGCATACACAGAAAAAAAGGTTCACTGAAAACATTGTTCCACTGCAGTATAGGAATTACTCATCTGGTTAGACCTCCATTTCTGCATTCGTTTGCCTTACTTGCAAAATAACTGTAGACATCCTTTGGAGTGGTGGCTGCAGTCTGAGGTCTTGCTCACTGGAGCAGTCTATAACAAGTTGTGAGTTGGTCTCTGCTCATCTCGCTCCTCTCTTCTCACAGCCTGATCACCAGTGGCATAAGTGCTGCCTCCTTTTTGACACAGCCTTCTTGTCACTCAGCAGCCCTTTCCTGTTATCTCAACAACACATTTTTTAATCTCATGACAAATGTATCGATTATCATCCCTTAGGTACCTTTTTTCCCCAAATCGCAGCTGAAAATGTATCGCCATTCTGCCGTGATTTAGATCTACTTGCTCTGTTATGTATGATTATCCCATAATGTGGTTGATGATGCAGTCCTTATGGGAGAAATACAGAGAAAGTGAAATCATAAAAGTTCTCTGTGTGTAGTTACAATATGCACAGGGAAAGATATTGTACACAGAGAACGGGACATTATCTTTCCTCTACTTTCATGTATTCAGACTTAGCCTAAATGTAGAGGCTGCCTCATTCTCTGTACTGGGCTCTGATCACAGCTGGAATGCTACCACAGATATGTGTTATTGTGATTAAATAAATATTACTACACAATTAGGGCTTCATTATGTTGAAAGAGAAAGTATCACCAGAAAGGAAATAGGGTACAATTGTTTTGCCAGCCATGAGTTCAGAGAAATTTGTTGTTTTAATTTGATTGATTATCTGAATTGTTCCAGTTTTACATTCATGTTATGGAAAATAAATTTCTTTGGCGGCTGTACTCTGCCTGTACTCTGCATATGGATTCCTAGGTAAAAAGGACACTGATATATCGGGCTTTTCCTTTGGAAAGGTCCTCCTTGAATTACAGAAATCCTCTGTTTATAGAAGATCCACCTTATGTGGTCCTCCTTCTTTGCAATAAACCTTTGTTGTTTGATCTGTCTCTTGCAGCCTCAGCATTTTGAGGAAATGCCCTTTTGACTTTCTACAGAATCCCTGGGACTGGCATCTCTGGAAAATGCCTTTTTCTCTCAGAATTCAGTAAGCCTAAAATGGTTTTGGAATTGCCAAATAGGAACAGGTGATTAAAATGCCGCGTGCGTGGAGGTGCAGGTAAAACACCAGACTCTGGGAATTCAGTGGTGAGATCAGAGATCAGCTTCCCTCTCTCTGTTCTTCTTTTGCCAGTCTTCCTCTTTTTCATCCTCTTTTCTCTCTTGCTCTGAACCCCTACTTTCCTCTCTATTTTCCTACATATAATTTTATCTTGAAGGTAAACATTCTAACAGTTGGATAAGGCATCACCCTTGTGCAGCCTTCACACTTAACAGAGTCACTCCGGCACCATGGGAAGACTTGTCAGACTCTTTGTGGAACAAAAGACACCCAATTACTGTGGTTTGAGTGCCGATGTTGCAACACAATAAAAAAAAGGAGACAGTAGAATAAATGAAAAAGATAGAAAAAGAAAGGGACGGTTTGGGTGTCAAGTTTCAAAGTACAGTGTTGAGGGACTGAATTTGGAAAGAATGCTGTACGTGGAGTAGCATTTCCTCACCCAGCACCCTGCTCTGTCTGTAGCAGCTGAAGCTTACAGCACTGATAGACAGTTCTTCTGGTAGCGAGATCAGCTTCTTTACTGCTTCTGGTCATGTTTCTGAGGCTTGGGTCCAACACCTGGTTTTCATGATTTGTGTCCGCAAGCAAGTCCTGCTATGCCCCATCTCCAGCAAGAGCCTTGCAATTCTCCTTGCCACATTTGCAGCCATTTGGAATGATCCATCTGTTCTCACTACCAGCACCTCTTTTCCTAGCTGCCACCCATTAGGTACTTACACTCATTTCCAGTTCAAAAGGCTTTCTTGTTCAGTTTTCTCTTCATTACCTTCACTCCATTTCTGCACATTGCTTTCTCCTGCCCATTTATCTGCTGCTGGTTCCCAGACTGCACCCTGGTTAGCCAGGCAGTTTCTGGCTGCCTGAGCTCCGTAGATCACTGCTTGCTCTCCTTTACCCTGCGCGGGCTGGTGCTCATTTTCTTTAGGTTATTTTATGCCACTCTGGCTGTGTGCTGCAGCTCTGAAGTGGGAGTAAGTGTAATTGATGCAGGAAGAGATTTTCAAAGGCACAAATGGTAGCCAGATATCTGACTCTTGATGACTTAATGGCAGCTGGGTGCCTGATTGGTGTTTATGTCTTTGAACATGTCCCCCATGCTTTTTAGATTGTAAAACACTTTCAAGAATCGCTGAGAATCAGATGCACAATTAGAGTTTCCTTTGACTTCCCAGGATGAGCCTTCTCTAGGGCTAGCCAGTAAATGCTCTGCTCTGTTTTTGTTGCCTTTATTCTTTGGGGCCAGCTCCAGAAGCCAGCCTAGTTGGTGGATAGGGACCCACATAAGAAAGAAGTGAAACCAAATTAGGATTTTTGAATTTGCAGCGAAGAGCTGTTCATCTGTGTGGAGGCTGGTGTGTGATTTATCTCCTTTTCCATTATCAGTCAGTACACTTTGTATAATTCACCATTTCAGGAAAGAGCAGTATCCATTTATAATTGTGGTTGCATACCCGTGCTAGCAAATGTCCTGCTCTAACTAGTGATGCTAGAAGCATTAGTGAAAGTCTCCTATATAGAGAAGAAATTACTGAAAATATCAGATCTCAGACTTCAGCCTATTTAATTTCAGTTGTTTTCTTTTAATTTCATTTCATTGCCTGTATCCACTTCCAGCAGATACCAAAGCCACCTTGTGTCCCATCTCATCCTGTCATAGGACTAGATCTGTTAAAGGAAGGTTACTTTGCAGAGAGACCAAGCAGCCAGAGAACCAAGAAGTTCAAAATGAGGAGATGGTGCTCTCGTTTGAATCCAGAGATACTCAGATCTGTAGGAAAACAGAAGGACAAAAAATGGTTTATCTTTTTGAATTGAATTCCCAGAAATTCAACTAGCATCGTACAGTTGAAATTTTGGGCTCAGTCCAAAGTCTGGATAAGAAATCCCTATCATGAAGGTATAGAAATAATACAGTAGTGGTGCATTGGCTTGCAGATTCAGAGAGAATAATCAACTCCAGGTTATCTGTGATGACACAAACAACTGTTTCTCTCACTTCTTAGGATTCACTTCTCTGCAGCCTTCATAGGGAGGCTACTTCCCCCTCACGTGTGCAGTCCCCCAGTTTGGGCACAGCAGGTGAGTCTTCTCCTTAAACGAGAATCATTTCAATAATTTTCCAACTTGGCCTCTGAGTGAGGGATTTCATGCATAACAAGTGTGAGAACTACTAGAATGGCCTGGGATCAGACTGGAGACCTCAAGGAACAGATTGCAGCAATTTCAGTGAAAGCTTAGTAGGTAATGCTAGAACCATCTTTCTTCCCTAAAGGCTGAGCGTGGAGGAGGGAAAAGATTCAGTAACAGATGCTCACCAGTGGGCTGCAAATCCCAGAAAAATGGAGGTTTGCAGTGTAGGGACTCTTCATTCAACACTCTTACTACCCTACTGCTAAGAACAGTTTAAAATCCTATTTTAGCTACAAATTCCTCTGCATTTTTGAAAAGATTAAAATGTTTCTGAATAACCACATTACAATTAAGCCAACACAGTTTAGCTATAATTGGCAAGATTCTCATTTACACTGAGATTCCTTTAAGACCTCTTTGTGTTGGCAGAGTGTTGCGAAGTGCAATTATACTTCATTAATACTCACCTTAAAGCCCCTTACAGCACCAGAGCAGTAGAAAGGCATTACTGTGAAAATAAGAACCTAGTCCAAGTACTCAATAGTCTCAATTCCTATTTGCATTATGGCCAATTTCCCCCACTTTGTCAATATAAAAAGACAGCAAATTCTCTTTACCCGCTTTTTAAGGCTTCCTTTTAGGAGGAAAGCAGTATCAAAGCTATTAGTGTAAATGAAAATCAGGTCCACCATCTTTATGTTTAGTTTCACATTTCCAAATTAATCAGAGGAGGATGGTAATAAAGCCCCTTTTCAATTAAATCTGTTCTGGTACATTGACTGTGTGCCTGCACATGGGTGTGTGAACAGGGCCTGGGGTTCCAGGAGCTACACGGTCCGGCTCCCAGGGGATCCTCATTGCCATGGCCAAGACAGACAGGACAAGGGTCATTAAAACAGAGCTGACTGTAGACGTCTCCAGAACTGAGTTTCATTGAGTAGCCACACTCTGTCCATCCAAACTGCTGATTCTCACAGCAAGCCCCATTCTTCCCAGACATCTGGTGTAAGAAAAATTTTGAAACAGCCATAAGAATCTAGAAAGTGTTCTTCTTTTATGACTGAAAGTAGAAAGTTGCCATTCAGAAATATTGTAAGTCCCCATGGGCAGGACAAGCTCTACCTTTTCCTGACAGATGTTTATCCAGCCTATTCTTCAAGGACCAATGAATGCTCCACAACCTCCCCAGACAATCTATTTATTTCAGCAGTTAATTATCTTTACTTTTAAAGTGTTTTATTTGGCTCTCCCTTGTTACAGTCTGAGATCTTCATTTGTCTTCTGTCTGTGACTGAAAAAGGATTATTGGTTTCCTCTCTGTGCCAGGCTTTTAGCATGTCTCCCCTCAGTCTGCTAGTCTCTGGTTTGACAGGGCTCGGTTCATTCAGTGTTCCCCATAGGCCATGATTGCTAAGCCTCTGATCGTACTCACTGCACCCCTTTGAACACTCTCCCACCCATCCCATTTCTCAAGAGAGGTAATAAAAAATTGGCAGTGACCTTCCTTGTCCATGCCTAAGAGAGAAAGAACAGTCCCACTGTCTTTACTGTTTTAATTTACGATTAAAATGCATTTTGTAGGGGCAGTATATGACCAGGGAGTTTGAACCTCACCACCATGTTTAGTTCAAGTAAAGCCTGATCCGTACCAAATTAACCTGCTTCTGTGTTTATATGTCTGTGTAGGTCTTTCCTTGCTAGACCAATTCACAGCTGGTTAAAGAAAAAGAAAAAGTTGGAAATGAGAAAGAGCACAGCCGCTTATAAATATTGTTTCTGGCTGGTTTGTGTTGGATAAATTCCTTGTTAAATAATCAAACCTTATGATCTTGATCCTCTGATAATTATTTATGAATGTGATTTGTTGACATTAGTTATTTGAACACTGCTGTTTGAAATGCTGGCTGAGGCTGCTGCTTGATGAGACAGAGTTACCAGAATTTGAGACCATAAGCTGTGCTCCCAAATGCATTCCCAAGTTTGCTGAGACAAAAGGCCCTTACTTGATTCACATCTACACATTTTGTATATGCTTCTTCTCTCTGATTTAGTACTGAAAAAAAGCAAGGCCTCTGAACACTGTATTAAGGGATGTGGTGGAACTGGAAGGCAAATGATTACTTTCTACAACAAGACATCTGTTTTTTTTCCATAAGAACTGAGGTAGAAACCCAAGTACCTGGAGAATCACATACGGGGAGTTAAATTTAGGCCGTTGAAACATTCACTTCATTAGGACTTGTCCTGCATTATTCTAGAGTGTTGCTGAGGATTGTTAAACAGTTCTGATGTTCTTCTCATGAGACATTTAATTTCACTGGTGGATAGAACCTACTCATCTCTATGAATCTTCTGGGCGTTTCATCAAGAAGCACTTTTAGTGTCAACAGTAATTCAACTCCACCGCAAATGTTGGCATTCTTATCAATATTACAGGATTAAAGCTGGACCTTTTAGCGTATTTTTGAAAATGTGGAAAAATTAGTCGAAGGTTTATGCCCTTTGTCTTTGGGAAACTTAAACCTAAAATTACACTGGATCTGAAACAAAGACTCGAACCTGGGTCTCCTGTTTTCCAGGTACGTGTACGTTCACAAAACTGCTCTCCTTGTTTTGAGCACAGGCCCCATTCTAGATTTAGGAATGTCAAAACTAACGATTTTATGATGGCACTGTTTTTTGGTATCCATCTCAAGATTCTTTTAGAGACCATGGGAAAAAACAACAGGTGTGATTTATCTGATGTATTTTATATTTCTATTTTGAGCAAGATGAATTGTATCCTACAATTGCCTGCTTCTCTTGTTTGGCCATAACAGCACCCTGGAGTTAGCAGCTAAGTTGTAAATATCCAGATGAATCCAACTCTGGATGTCCTAGATACAAGAATACTGCAAACCCACTGCTGAAAGACACCTAAGCTGATCAGAATCATGGATCTGAGCTCTTCCTGCCAAATGGGTTTCAGTAATGTTCTCATCTGGAGACTGGCCTGGACTTTATGAAATATATTAATTCACTGTACATTGGGACACTTTTGGAAAGGTTTATATCTGCAGTTAAAATGTATTTTCTTGGAAAGGAAATCCATTTTAAAAGGGCAAACCTCAGTAGAAGAGGCAGATGAAGCTTATACCTCACTGAACCACACGGCACCCTCCTCACCCCACCCACCTTTAAGGTTGCAAGTTAATTCACTTTGTGATCAGCTGCTACTTTTTCCTAAGGAGGAGCACTTTGTTTGTACTAACACATATAGTGGATCGATCTTCATGATACTGATAGGCCTTAGGTCAGCAAAGAGTCGGGCATAGTGTACAAATGGATGCATTTGTTTGCTACTAGCTCTCCTTGGACAGAATTGTCAAGCCTGCCTTTGAATCTCTGTCTTGCCTTCTCTTTTCCCTTCATAACAAGTGGTAGCCTCCCTAAATGACCGGACCTACTGAGATTTCAGTGAAGCTGTTTCTCACTGCCTTTTGCCAAGATCTTATCAGGAGAGCAAAGGATAAAAATCAGAGAAAGAAAGGGAACTGGCTGTCTACAAAGCTCTAGTGTCTCATGCTGCCAATCCCTTTAACCTTCACAAGCTGGAATTACTTAAAAGATTAAAAACAGGCTAGTGAGTGCCCTTCTGTTCCTCTGTATACTAATCATTTTATTGCCATGACAGCTATGCTTCCCATAGGCACTGTGAGTGTGACTGCTGCTCTTCACGAAATACGCCACTTTGTTAACCTGCCAGGCTCGCTAGCTTCCACAGAGGTTCCAAATGTAAATCAGTGGGAACATCTGAAGTAGCAAATTCATTGGGTTTATGGACATCATTTATTATAAACCACATTCTTTCCTGAAAAGGCCTGATTGTAGTGGCCCAGCAGGGCTGTTAATGTTCCCATTTTTGTGAGAAAACTATATTGTCCTCTATGCTTGCACTCTGCCCCTCTCATTAATCTTGCTGCAGAGCTTTCTGGGGAAGATGGTCCTCCATGGAGCTGAGAGGGGAAGGGATTTGGGTATGTGACATCTCATGTTCCTCCTCTTTGGCTTCCACTGGAACAAATGAGCAGTGCTTCGCTGTACTCTGTGTGTTCTTGTTTTGTATCTGCCCAGCTGCATGTGGGGACACAAATCAAAGACTGGGCTTGTAATGCCTTCAGTGCTGCGCAGGCAAAAAAATAATAAGTTGTCCCTGCTTTGAAGACTTTATGTCAGCATTTCAAGGTGTAATAAGATGCAGCAAACGGATGTGGGACCATGTGGGTGGAAGGGGGCATAAACTAACACTGTTTCATGCACTTACGGAATCAAAAAATTGTCTTTTAAATGTCTCTGTAGAGCCTGAAGTGTCCCAGTCAAAATCAGGGATTCCCTGTGTTGTAAACTGCAAATACAAACATGAACAGGCTGTTCTTGCTGCAAACAGCTCGCAATCTGCAAAGTCAAAGCAAACACAAAGTAGGTGAAAGAAAAAGAGGTGATGTCAGAAGTAAAATGGCTTTCCCAGTAACACACATCTTATTAGGGTTTTGCAAAACAGCCCAGGCCCCACCTCTAAACAAGTCCATGCCTCTACCTCCTGAAGGAGAATAAAGCCTTTGATCAGTAGCCAACTATGACGATCAATAATTTACATCAGTAACAAAGATTAGGTATAAGAATCTGTCCTCTTCTCTTGTGCTGTGTATTTCAAATTGCCACTGATAAAACACTTCTCTTTTTTTTTTTTATTCTGCCCTGAGCTCCCCTTTGTACTTAAGTCGGAAGCCTAATTTTATTTTCATGCCCCAGGTGCTAGGTACCTTGCAGACAATTCACACTCCATCTGTAATTAGATTATTATTATTAAAAAATACCCAGCAGCTAGTAAGGCAATTGATATCAGTCACATAAACTCTTCAGTTCTGGGGATCAGAGACTGAGAGAAAGTGAATAAAAGGGGATGGTAGATCTGTCTGTCCATCTATTCATCCTTCCTACCTTTCCTGTCTCCTTTATTTCTGTTTTCCCCTGTGGAAGGAACAGGTATGTTTTCCCATTACAGCTGCTGATATATTTCTTTGGAAATAAAATCCACAGAACTCAGCAAAACCAAACTAGTATAGAACAAGAGCAGATTTATTGAATGTTGAGTTGGTGGTTCTGTGTCTGTGCTTTCTTCTGGCACTCACTAGATATTTAATCTTTGCCATAGACATTTAGACGTTACCTCTGGCCCAGCTCAAGTGAAGCCGCAGTCCCTGGGAGATGAGGACGTTTGGGAGACTTGGTAATTCACAGAAAACCCACTAGTCACATTGTCAAGGACAATTAAGTGATTTTTGATAGTAAGGCTCATTTTCCAAGCAACTTGAACTATTTTATTTAGGTTCTTTAAAAAAATGTTCCCCCGGCTCACTACAGGCACAGCCAGCAATTATGGTATCCCCAAGCGCTCCTGAATCTCAATGTTCCTGAATAATGAATTGTTTACTCTTCAGTTGAATAGAATTTAAGACCACATATTCTGGTGATCTAAAATCAGTTTGTTACAGCACATCAGGAATTTTTCTTAAAGAGTTTTCTTCTTTTTATGGAAAATTGTGGATTTCTAAACAGTACATGTGGATTGGAAAAAATGATTTTGCCATCTGAAAATTTTGAATAATCCTGTTTCAGCTGAAAATTTTAGAGGAAAACATTTCAAATAAAAGCCTTAAGGAATATTCTAGTCTGTGTGTAAGTCTAGCATTTCAACTCTTCAGTGTCTACTCCAGAAAAAAAACCCCTAAGTGTAGGAATTTTCTGGTTTATGAATTCTAGTTTTAAAGTAGCTATCATTCTTGTGTTTCTTGTAGATATGGTTTTAACTCTGTGTTTCTAAACCATGTAATACAATCAGCATTTAAGCAACACTCCCACAGTTTTCACATATCAAGGATATCAATGTCACTTACTGAACCTGACCCATTTCAGTGACAGAAATACTGTTCTTGGATGCCACCAGTCATATACAATGACTAACACTATAAGATAAAACACAGCTAAACGCCTTCTGACTAACACCTAATAGTTACCCATGATAAATTCACTGTATTTTTGTCCACCCTTGTGTCTAAGTGTACAAACCAGAGCAAAAGAGTGATCTATCAGGATTAGAGATATTTATTTTCTTTATTCTATTGGCATTAGCCTATTGCTACATAAAGAAAATAATTGCTTTCCCTTTTTATCTGAAATGGGAATACAAGGTATATGGCAAGATGCTGTGCTCCTGCAAGTTACCAGAACCCTCATCTTGTATTAACCCAGGCTACATTTAAACAAGGTTTTGTTAACAAGACACTAACAAGGAAGAGTGGTTTTATAAGCTCTCCTGCCCCAGCCAATTACATATAGCAGCTTTGGCACAGATAATGACATAGTTTGGTGAGTGGGAGTTTACGTTTCCATTAAAGGTTTAAAAGGGTTCACTAGTCTAAGCTGGTCTTTCTTTGAAAATGTTTGAATTATAGAACAAACTCAGAAGAGAAATCAGTTATTAGTTACTGTCTTGAAAAATTAAAAAAAAACTGTGAAATGAAAACTGTACTGCTAGCTGTAAAGAAACCCTTCAGATGGAACTTGCTGGATGATATAGTTAGGACAATTTTCTTTTAAGTTTCTTGATAATTTACATTTGCCCTTGAAAGTCTCAGTTCTTGGAGTCACGGGATTACACAAACATCACAGCTGTCATGAATAAAGAGAAAATTTCTGGTCCTTGAGTTTGGGGAATAGAGGGGTTGGAGACTATAAACTGTAATATGTCAAGCAGCAGAAGGCGAAATGAAAGACTCAAACATATTTTATTTACATGCTAATATATAGCATTTCATACATTTCAAAATAATATGCAATATTATTTTTAAAATTCCATCAGGACTCTCGCAGCTGTCACGAGTCTGGAATGGCAGGTGGTATTTTAGACCCTGGAAGAAAGCACAGGCTGCAACAGGCATCTTTAAAACAGGCATGGTCAGCCTCTAGCAAGACGTGCTGGCTATATGTCCCTGTGTACTTTACTAGTATTTTCCTACAAAGCAGGGGATTCAGTTGAGTAGTGCTCTAGCTCTTCGAGGGGAACACTGAATTGATTACTCAAACCATTATGCCCTCAGATATGCATGCTGAATTCCTTTTGCACTGAATGCATATTTAAGGCCCTGAGCGCATGGGAATTTTGAGGTTAAATTGCCATAAATATTTATGGATACAAGTAATAAAGGTAGCCTTTTAGATCTTAAATTTAATTCAGGTGGTGACTCCAAACGGATATTGCATTTGAAAGCTGGAATTTGATAAAAGTGTATTTTCTCCCATCTTTTACCTCTCTTGTCACTATTGATTGTGAGCTGTTTGCTGTAGGGGCTGTCTTTTATTAAATAAGTGTACAGTGCCTAGCACAATGAAGCCCTGAGTTTTTTTCTGGAATCTCTAAACACCATTGCAATGCAAATAAATGAGTTCAACATCATTCATTTCTACGGTGAGGAAGGCTAGGGGATATTTATATTAACTGAACAGGCACAGGAGTTCGTTTTGGTCTAAAATATGTGCGTGTGCGTGTGTTTGGAAGCAGATGTCTGATAGCACAAGATAATTTTTCTACCTGGCCGAGGAAACATGAGAGAAGCAGTAGCACTGCATGGTCAAGTGAATGTAGCCAGAGTGAAGATGTTCAGGCTGTAAGGAGATCTCAGCTTGGGCTCAGTACTTTAAGCCTAATGCTGCCCGCTGAAAAAAACCCTCTGTCTGGAGCCCCACCTCAGACTGAAAAGACAAAACATGTGAACAGTCTCATATCTCAGCAATAACCGGGAAGATCGTTCCATCTACTTGCAACTATATTGCTGATGTGTAAATTCAGAACTGTCTTTGACTCATTCAGACTTCTCAGTTTTATGACTTGGACCATTCCTGAGATGGCTCAATAAGTTTGTGTTATTTATAAGCAGAATTCATACGGTTGCCCTCAAAACGTATTCTTTCTCCTCTTCAGTTATTACCTGAACTGCCTGGTATCAAACAAGATAAATCCATCCTACTGAAAGAGCTATAGATTGCTTTTTGACAGTATTTTGCATGCGCTGTCTGCCTGAGGTGCTGCCGGTGTTGGAATTAACTTACCACTGTATACACATACTAGTTCCTCTTTATGTTTTTAATGTGGCATTGAGCTATGGTATTAGCTCATGAAAAAAATCCAGTATGTTATTGCTTAAGAAAAAGATAATAGAGTTTGATAAGTGAGAATAAGGAACGATGTCTTTTTTGCAGTGAACCTTTGTCACTTATCTGCCTTTTCCTTAAATGGCTAGCACCAAGGGAGAGATTATTGGTGGTGGATTTATTACAAGGTGTGGGCTGGGGAGAGGTGGCTTGAGGTTCCCGTATTAATTCAGACTTTTTTATTCCAAGGCTCTTACAATTGATTTGGTCCACTTGAGCGATTTGCTGCCACCTGAATTAAACATTTTGTTGAATGCTGGTGACAGAGAAGGAGTAACATAGGAGCTCATGGCAGAATGCTTGCAACAGCAAGCAAAGTCTGGTCAGAGCCGCATGATCCAGGCTCTGTTTTAGTCTACGACACTGACTTAACTCATCATACCATATAAGAGCTCTCTTCTTCTGTTGCCCCATAGAAGATGAAAATAATAAACTACTACAATGAGGCACAGTCCATCAACTCTACTAGTAAATGTAACTTTCCCCAAGACTTGGGGATGCATTAAGCCGCAGAACTGTCAGCTAAAACTGCTAATTCTGTCATGTTAGAAAGAAATTTATAGAGCCATAAAAAGTAAAGCTGGAAAAGATAACAAAAGGTTCTCTAGTCTGTCCTGCTTTCCTGGAGGTGGATGAATAGCTACTCAAACTGTTCCTGACAGGTGTTTGTCTAGGCTATTCTTAAAATGTTGGGCGACACAGACACTGCTTCCTTTGTATGCAGTTTGTTTAGAATCTTGCTTAGATTTTATGTTTTAGAATTTTTCCTAATATTGAGACTTAACTCATCCTCCCTGCAATTTAATCCTGTTTATTCTCATCCTGTGCACAGCTGCCAGAAGTCATCTACATCATGTGATATCATGTATGGAGGTTGCACGTGAGAAAATAAAACATCATTTTGCAATACCAAGTGGAGGCACATGGGTACTCAGGAATGTTTTACTGTAGGCTACTGCTTTAATTGTACTCTTGCTTATGATAAAGATATATATAAAAAACGATAATTTAGGGCCAGTGCAAGGGCTGCTGAAATCTGTGGAGATGTTTCACACTGACTTTCTTTTTGCTTTGCAGATGGAAAATGAATTAATCCTCTCTCCGGCCATGAGAGTGTACCTGTACCATTTCACTTGGGAATTATGTCTGGTGTTTTCTAGTTGCTTTTTTTAACAGAATTGGCCTTCCTTTCCATCAAAGGGAGAAGGAGGTCTTCCATTGATTTTAACCAAAATCAATACTTTGCCATTAATTCCCCTGAAATCAATAGGTCATTTCTGAATTAAAATGTTATTTGTCATGCAAATGTAGCCCTGGTTGTACACAGTGCACCTACTTTTCATGGCCCTTCAGTTTTGTACAAGTGCAACATCACCGACCTTTTTCTCAATTTACAGTGTGTAAGTGAGCAAAGATCTGTAGCACTCCTCCTCATCCCTGTCCTTGATAATCCCAGATGCTCTGTGCACTTTACAGGGGACAACTGAGCAGAGAAGTCAAATGCAAAGGCCACACATATGGGTATTCTTTTTCTGATCATAATGACTTGAAATAAAACATTAATCTGTGGCCCAAACAACATTTTTGCACTTAGCCACTTTTGGGAAGTATGTGTGCAGTTAATTGACATGTATCTTCTTCTCTCACAGCTGGAGTTTCAATATCAAAGAGTGGGACTAGAAATGAACCTGAACACATCAGCAGTACCAGTTGATGCACTGGTGTATTCTGCTCCCCCACGGCAGAAATGCAAGGTATGCAAAGAGATCCTGCCACCTGAGATGATCTCAGCACAGCTTGGACAAGCTCAGTTTCAGGTGACTGTTGTTGGTACTGCCATAACTACCACAATTGCCACAGACCATGGCAATTTCAATTCCCATCTCCCTGTGCTAACCTGCAGGGAGCACAGGGAATATATCCACAGGATTGCTTCCCAAGTGTCCATGCCAGGGACAAGATGTGGACAGTTTCTTCTGTGCTGCGCTTCACAATTCTTTCCAGGAAACTCTATCCTTCAGTCTTCTGCCACAGTAAATGGTTGATCCTGCCCTCTCATCTGCCCCTCACTCAAAATGATATGCTCGTGTTGCTATGTGAGTGTGTGAGATGATTGTGTCACAACCCCCAAACTGAACCTCCTGTGACGCTGAAGAGACAGATGGAGTATTTAGAAACTCAGCACCCAAAATTATTTTTTGATGACCCAATGTTAAACAACTGTGAAAACATCCTTGCATCCAAATAGGAAGATATTTGATCCCTTGGGGAGAAACCACAGATCTTTCATGGTCTGTCTTCATCTTTCTCTAGCACATGCACAAAGAAAGTGAACTTCTTATCTCAAATTATTAGAATCTCTACATAAAATTGCCAGTGGTAGAATCAATTATCCACTTGAAGCAAGCCAACTAAAAAAATATGAGGTTGACAAACCAGAATATGGCAACAAAAAGACTTTCAGTCAGTTGCCCTGGAGTAAGATACGCAAAACTATGTAGAGGTCACTCTTTGAACCCATCCTGCAGAAAGTACATGCTTAATGTCCATCTTTTGGGACTATGATGCTCCTTGATGGCTCCAGTTGTGTTAGGAAAGGTTATTTCAAAAAGACCACTGCATCTGCAGAGCCCAGAGAGCAGCCTTTATCGATTTGGAGGGACTGCGCAACTGAATGCATTTTATGCTTTGTCTCTGGGCTGAGATCTCTTTTCTAAACATTGCAATGATCTGCCAAAAGGGATGACTGGGTGACAAGACAAACGTATGGAATGGCATCTTTTGTAGGGCCTGTGGAGAGGAGTTTATACAACAACACAAGGGAACGAGTAAAGAGATGACACAGACAAAGATTTACGGGTGGAATCTGCCAGTCTGGCACCCTTCCACCATCACTAATTTACCCTGACTCTAAACTTTCTAAAACAGTAGCTAGTTAAGCAGTGCATGATGTCTGGAGGGTGCCAAGGAGTGCTAGCAGCTGGAAGGAGCTGCAAATTGTGATAGTTTTTCTTAGTCAAGTTAAAGTTTGGACTCTTGAACTCCCTGCCCCATATCCCACCCTTGGCACATGCTCTCTTTGCACTTTGTAGGTTAAAGGCCTCACAAGTTGCAAAGGTTGCCCCCAGATTGTCTTGTAATAAGTGCTGCTGCTGGTCGTGAGCACGCCTCTCTGGCAGCTTGTTAGCAAAATTTCTGTTTCCTTCCCGCGCAGGCATGCCAAATGCAGCCACTGCTGTTTCTGCAGTACTTCCCCTTAGGTGCCATGCTCCCTTCTTGTACCTCAAAATGTTAACAACTATTGTTCAGGAGCTGCTTAGCAAGAGTACTACCAAAGCCTCTGATTAGTTTCCACTATACTGATTCAGGGAGAAAGAAAAACAGAGGAGTGGAATATTTGTTCAGGATCAGTGAACAACCACTGGCTATTCCTAGGCATTTAGGTCCAAATTCCCAGAAGGATTTAGCACTAACTTCTGTTAAAATCAATTTGGATTAAGTATTTTTTTTAAAATTCAGGCTTTAGAAAGTAGGCACTTCATAGCAGTGATCAATGTTTTCAGACACTCTAAACTGAGGATTATAACTATAGCTATCATTGGGAGTGTTGCAGCAAAGTTATTAATGAAGAAGTTTCTGTCACTAACAGAGTGACAGAGTTCTCCCTTGATTTCTTTAACGTCCCATTTGGTTTCATATCAGTCCCAAGAGAGTCAAAATATAAAGATCCATGATGGGTATTTTATCAGAGACACGAAAGGAGAGGGAGAAATAGAAGAGTGGATGTAATCAAAATATGAGACAAAATAATCTAATTTGTCAGAAGACAAAGGATGTGAAACCATGTAACCATCAGATGTTCCTGTTGAGAGGCCACACTTCCTGTGACATTGATTTTCCAATATGCAAATGACGGTAAACATTTTGCTTTTCCTTCATTTAGCTCCTGAACTTTAAAAAGCCCTACTGCTGGTTTTGCGAAGAGGCTAGGGCTGAATTTCCAGAGCTGCTGTGTTGTTCTGCTGCATATTGAAGGACTGAATAAAAGGAAAACTGGGGAAAAAGCCATTTGTGAACAGTAAAGTTTTGGTAAGGCGTGGGTCGTATTTCCATTGCTCCTAGGTGATACTAGGATTATATATAAGACCAAAAAAGTATTTTTCACACATTAAATTCAGAATTATTAACTACCCTAAACTCTGGAGATTGAAGGGTCCTTGTCTTCTCACTATTCTGAAGTCCTCAGAGGAAGTGGACTCACATTTTCTGCTTGGTTCTGACGTACTCTGAATGCTAACTCTAACACAAGAGCTGGATCTGAAAGACAGAGAATATCTGCTCTTCTTCTCCCCCAGAGATAAAGTATTCACAAGATAAGAGGAGACAGCAGAATACGTTCATCTTGTCAGACACTTTAACTGGAGTACAACTTCTTAACTGCTGTGTTTGTACAAATTTAGCATATAGAGTGATACTGGCAAGCACCCCTGGAAATTTTCTGAGATCTAGCATGTACAGCATATCTTTCTCCTCCCAACATGTTCTTGTGCAATCTCTCTGCAGTAAGAAGCAGAACAAATCTATTTCAACAGCATGGCTTGGGTCTTTAATTTACTACACTGGTGGATAGAGGTGGCAGAAGTCATCGGCAGCCTGCATTTGTTCCATGGAAAGCAGTGTGAGCACCACCCTGCAAAAGATCACGGGATCGTTGTCAAACAGTCATTTGAAGAAAGGGTTTGGGGCGAATGGACCTATGGCATGGAGCTTTGGCTACTTACACAAGTCAAATCTACCAAAATTGCTGTGAGCATATTTGCACAAATCTGTTCTTCTTTATACTGTTTATATTCTAATTCATTTGCAGTCTGTATCCTTATAGTCATCATGTTCACCTTGCAGTATTTTCTATCTCCCTCTTTACCAGCCTAGACAACAACACATGCAAATTAAATATAATGGCACAATATTTCAGACAAAACTTCAGACAAGAGTCAGTAAATACATGCAACCTATTCCCACTGCATAAGCCTTTATTCCCTCAGGCAATTCTATAAATATCAGTCTATTTATTTCTCATTTAGTCCAATGTCACCGAAAGTGAATCAGACCCTTAATATTGTTCCTTATATTTATTTATGCTGACCACTACACTTATCAGTCTCACTTTCACAGAAAGACAGGATCTTTCTTACTGCTGGAGCTGTAACACGAGGAAGGCTGAGTCAGGAGGACATGTTATTAGAAAGACTTGGCATCCATATAGATTGCTTCTTGAGATGGATCCCATGGCATTTGTAAACCTTACGTGTCTCTGTAGAACACTGTGTGGTAGATTGACACACCATGTTAATTAAGGTATAGAGTTTGAGTAGTCCGTTGATACAAATGACTTTATGCAATCGTTTAGAAGAGAAAAAAGACAAATGCAGCCAGTCAGTCAGATGAAATCAGAGCACTTAATTATTTATTATCATATGTATAATGTGGACAGCCCAGCAAACTTACACAGCAGCAGCAGACGACAGGCCAAACAGAAACAAACCCCTAAGTGCTTGTGGTTGAAAAGTATCAGTGTCCTGTCTGCAGCATGACAGCAGATTGCTGCTTCTTTTTTAGATCTAATGGAAGAAAAGCAAAAGCTCTTGGATCAGAGCTCCACAGCATAGATTACAACCCAAACTACCTGTATACATGACAGCAAATGTGTTTTCTCCCTAATGGGCTTCAGTCTTTGCTTGGCGCAGCCTTTTATAAGAGGCAGAGAGAGCTGTACTTTGACAGCTTTGGCCTGCTAAAAGTTTCACAAGGTAAAGTGTTGCTGAAGGAATAAGATGTTAAATCTAATGTTCTGCAGCCCTTAAAAGGGTTCAAAAAGCAAGTGTTGTATAAGGAAAGGGTTACAGACCTTCAGAAGCAATATGCCTGAAAACTAAGACTGTAATGTCAGAGGCTGCTGTTCCTGAGGGCTGTTTTTGGTAGAGATGTGTGGAGATGCAGAGCTTGAATAACCTGGGTGATACAGAGCAACAGGGTAGAAAACACTCATTTCAGCAAGACACACCAGCTTTTGGACTGGTTTCGGACAAAAACTCAGTAAATTTCTGTGTACTACACACACACATAGACACATGCACACACTCAGAATATTGATATTGATATCTCTGCCTATACCCATATATATCTATTGCTACCTCTGCCTTATATCCACCATCCCCAGGTTAATACCCTACTTTTTCAGAGTGTCTCTAAAAAGGAACAAAATATCTTGGAAATCTGTCAGTCTTTTGCTTTATTTATTCACACATACAGCATTTCCCATGCTTTAAACTCATTGATTCAAAAGATCGGAGCACTTGTTCCCTTCTGATCATTTATTAAAATGATTCCTCAAATTCTTGCAGGATTTTGCTTGTCTTCGTAACAAGATATTGACATGACAGGAGGTTTTATTTCTTAAAGGCAATCTGAAGACAAAGGATGCTGCCACCCTAAGCAAATAAACAATCTTTATTCAATGACTACTCTAAAAGAAAGTAAAAATCAAAGGGGTGGACCAAGCCTGCTGGTTTAAAGATTGTTCCTACTCAAGAGCCATTTCTCTAAATAGGTTATTGTTGTGATTTAACCCCAGCTGGCAACTAGGACCATGCAGCGGCTCTCTCACTCTCCCCTTATGGGATGAGGGAGAGAATTGGAAGAGTAAAAATGAGAAAACTCATGGGTTGAGATAAAAACAGTTTAACAAGTAAAGCAAAAGCCACACGCTCAAGCAAAGCAAAACAAGGAATTCATTCACTACTTCAGGCAGGCAGGTGTTCAGCCATCCCTAGGAAGGCAGGGGTCCATCACGTGTAAGGGTTTCTTAGGAAGGCAAATGCCATCACTCTGAACATCCCCCCCCATCCTTCTTCTTCCCTCAGCTTTATATACTGATCATGACTTCATATGGTATGGAATATCCCTTTGGTCAGTTGGGGTCAGCTGTCCCGGCTGCATCCTCTCCCAGCTTCTTGTGCACCCCCAGCCTCCTCACTGGTGGGGTGGTGTGAGGAGCAGAAAAGGCCTTGACTCTGTGTAAGCACCGCTCAGCAATAATGAAAACATCCCTGTATTATCAACACTGTTTTCAGCACAAATCCAAAACATAGCCTCATACTAGCTACTGTGAAGAAAATTAACTCTACCCCAGCCAAAACCAGCACAGTTATGCAGTGGCTTTGCAGGGTTTCCCCTTTCCTCTGCCTCTTTTCTCCAGACCAATTTATCAGACACTTTGGCTGTGGCTGAGGTTTCAGGGAAGTGCGTCATATTACAGTCAGCTCATTTATTCAGAACAATATCTTAGTCTTTTGTTCAGCTTTAATAAAATACAATTATTACAGTGTCTCTCCTTGTGATTAATTCAGACGATGTTTACAGACAAGGCGCTCTGCAGTTCTCTGGTGTTATTGCTGTCCAATGAATTAAACTACGTTCTTCTGCCTGTTGTAATTACAGATCCATATCTTATTTCTCTCTCCTCTTTTTCCTTCTAGTTTGCCTGTATTACCCCAAACAGATTTTAACCGTGATTCCTAAAGGCGTGGTTTTGTCTATGCTTGCAGAAAAATTGTCTCCAGCATCAGTTCAGCTGTGCTATGAACTGAATTCAAGAAGCTTATTTGCAGTGCATAACAATTACAGTATTATTGAATCTATGAATGTATGAACAATGGCACATTTTATACTAGAAGATGGTATTCCTTGTATTAAATGCATTTTAAGTATACCCCTTTATATAGCTCTGTCTCCCATAAAACCCGAGCTTATTGATGGTGATAACTGCTCACAACAGATTATTATCCTCAGATTCATTTGGGTAGTGGCAGAGAATACAGGTAAGAACAGACTTGACAAGATCTGCTCATGTGAGTAAAAAATTTCTCCACAGAGTCAGTCAGAAAAACTCTCTCTCTGAAAGTGATTTGATTCAAGGTTTGCTAGGTGAAATTATCTAGCTGTCAGAAGTCAGACAAGAAGGTCAAATTGTATCTTCTTGCCTTTAAATGCACCAATTTGTAATTTAAAAAAAAAAGGTGAAGCCAATAGAAGGGTATCCGTGTCTTACAGTGGGCTCTGTATTAGGTATTCTGCAGTGCTCCATCACTCCCACTTTTTCTCCTTTCTTTTTCTGAGGGAATTCAGGAATCCCATGCTCCAGGTTTTTCCAGGTGAACAACCTCGTATCAGAAGAAAAAATGGATTCTGGCAGCACTAAATTTTTACTAGGGTCTATTTTTAAATATCCCAATGATGCAGAACAGACAAAAATGGCCCTGCCGTATCATCCCAATGAGCCAGCTTTCCAACGTTCTCCACACTTATACCCCAAAGTATGAGACTGAAAGCCCTTGCCAATTCTTGCCTTAGGGCACGCTTTAGAGGGATGTGCAAGGAGAGGGTGAATGAGCTCTGCTTGTGCTCTGAGCAGGTCAGGCAGAAGCCAGCTACCATGAAAAAAACAGTCATACTGCCATGACACTTGTCCTTCAACTTGTAAGACCAACTGTTCAACAGGGCATAGTAGGTGAAATTCAGAAAATATCCTAACCCTTTTTATGGCCTTTGGCTGAAACTAGCTGACACCCAGCATATTCAAAACATGGGAAAAGGGCAATTTGTCTACTTGCTATCGGCTCTGTAGCAGCACTCTTGGTAACACTCCAGACATTATGCTCATTAATATGATTATGGCAATATTATTTATCTTTGGCTCATCAGGATTTTTTGCTTCTGTGTTTAAGTTTGCTTCTTCCATTTTATTCGGTCTTAGGTTTTGCAAGTATTGCTGTTCTGAAAGTATGTTGTTTTGCTTTTTGCTCTCTGGTATTTCTGTTCTGAAACGCTCCCGCAATTATGCCTCATGGGAGTTGTGGTTCAGCTGTCCCATCCACCCGTCCTATTCTCTGGGGTGCACCTTCTGTTTAGAGAGCATCTCCAACATCAACTGCAAGCTTGTCTTCTTGTGACCAGACTCAGGGGAGTATTTTGTGACTACTGGATGGATTCAAGTTCTTCCTGCTATCTGAATCCTATTTTCCCTAATCTCTAAAAACCGAGATAATAAAATTAACCTGGTTTTGTAATTTTTTTTTTAGTTCCTTAAATGTGTGGTGTCATGTAATGGCAATATATGAAGTTCAAAACTGCCGTGTTTTCCTCTGTTTCCTTCTACAACTCTCAGACATAAGGTTACAACAGCAGGTTGGGAATAAGGGGAGAAGCAGGCAATTTAAGAAGAAGAATTTGGATTGCATGCAAACGTCCCTAGGAATATAAAGTTTCATATACATGTTATGTATGAATTGAGGAGAAAACCCCAGGAAATATGATGTATACCAGCAAAATTCCTTCAAATGAAAGTTGTTCAAGGACTCAGAGCATCAATTATTTTCATCATTAATATTTCTTTTTCTTTTTAAACAAACCACAATTGTTTTCCAAGAGTGATGCCTTGTCCTATGGCCATTGAGGACAGGAGATGTGGCTCGGAGTACCCAGAGGAGCCCAGTGGAGCCCGAAATCTGGTTTATAACCTCACTCTCCTTGTAACTGCAGGGTGACGACAAACCTGATCAACTGTCATTGTTTTTGTTATTATTTTTGGCGATCTCTAGAAAGCAATTTCTATTCACCTAGCAGCCGACAGTCAAGTACAAGTAAACATGATGGTTGTGGACTTTTATTTCACAGTTAAGGCTTTATTACCAAAGGCACAAATCTGAATACATCACATACATTAAACACAAGCCAATTCCTTGAGGTGCAATTTGAGTGCTCATAGTCACTGGTGAGAACTGGGGACTGGGATCTTGGACTTCTGGTTTCTTATTTTAGGATGAATTGCTGCGTGACCCTGGGCAGCTTTACTTCACAGTATCTCAGTTTCCCCAGCTGCGAAACGATGATAAGAATTAGATATTATGAGTTGGGGGACAGATTCCGACACCTTTATTCAGAACTGAGTAGTGCAATCAATTTTAGTCTGAGGAAAGGGTATCAGCATCTGGCCATTAGTGTTTATAAAGCAACTAGACTCTTGGCTGATGGATTAGATTAGATTTCAGTGTTGAGATGCTACCATGAAGGGTTCTTCAACACGTTTAAAATAGATTAGATAAAGAAAGTGTTTTGAGAGGCTTGGATAAACAAGATGCAGAGAATCCTGATGATGGTGGGAAGAACAGCTCCAAGGACAAATAATAAATGGGAAGAGAGGCCCTACCCACAACAAGACAGAAAGTATGGTGCTTGTGGGTTTTTTTTCCTTTGATATTTGAACAGGAAAACAAAATAAAGGGGGAAGACATAGTCTAGGTAAAATGAAAACATAGTTTGGTTTGTTTTTCTTTACCTTAACATGACTTTTAAAAAACATTTATTATGCTTTTTTTCCCCCCGTTTTTGGAGCTATTTAGCCCTTTTATTTAATCTTTTATTCTTTCTTAAAATGTTCTGCTATTTTTTAAAATAGGCCTCTGAAATGAAATGTTGAAAAATTTCTCTTCACAAATTCTAAAAAATAATTCAACATTTTTCAAAATTGATGGCATCCAAACTGAATTTTTAATGATCTTTTTAATTTTCATTGAATTTATGCTTAATTTACTATTTTATTCTTTGTGGCGAAAAAAAATAAAATGCCTCGTTCTGTTCAAGTACCGCTTCCCAGGGGCACGCATACCCTGTCTGCATCCATCTGCTGCCAGGTTCTGGGTTATATGTTCTCAAAAAGAAATTTTAGGGGTTGTGACTCAGGGGTGAGGGGACAGAAGAGTGTAGACAACAGTCTGTCTTACTGAGAGAAGCCAAAACTGACGAGGGTTTCCGCTCATTCTCTGGGCAGTGCAGGGAGCTGCACAGAGGCTGTGGGCACAGGCAGAGGGGGTGAGAGCCTTTCTCAGCCAGCCCAGACTGAGCCAGTCCAGCTTGTGAATTAAAGCTTAAAGTACCTTTAAGCCAGAGGTACTGCAGGGATTGTCATTTTTTCCAGGTCTACACAAGCCAGATCATTCTCTTTGACTGGGTTTTTCTCAGGATGCTGAAATCAAGCACATTTTCCTGAAGGATACCTACTGTCTTCCTAAAGACTTCAAGTGATTTCAAGTCCCTTTCTCTTGCATACTCTCCCACTATTTAACTAACTTTGCTGCTAGAAAATTTTATCCAGTTTCAGAGCCACATTTGATCCTTTAGTCACTGGCTCTTCTAATGATTTTCTCCAAATGACTGAGAAGTTCATCATGAGCTTCTGTTCTCTATATGATATTAATTGTGTGGAGTGATTATGTCACCTCTCTGAAAGTCCTTCTACCATGAGGCTTGCAGGGGTTTGCATTCACTTCTCAAAAAGGTGAGGAAGAGAGATGAGCAGGAGGAAAAACAGGACTCGCCTGGCACCATGCACTGGCCACCAGAGCTGCACTGCCATGGAGGAGTGCAGCCTTTTGGGGTGCTTGGCCCTTCTCTGTCCTTTCCTGTGCAAAGTGGGCCCCAGAGTAGTTACTTGACCTTTTTTTTCATTCAATAAAATTCCAGTAAGTCCTTCAGGACCTAGACCTCTAAAGAGAGATGTGACTGCTGCCTAAGAAGCTTGTGTCTATTTCCTAATTTTAAGGGACCAACAAGCATAAATGCAAAGGTGTTTGAACATTGCAACCACTGAGGAAGACAGCGATCCCTCTTAACATCAGCTGCTGCTCAGCTGCATGTCTCCCTTCACTCTCCATTCATTTTTTTTAAAATTCAGTGCAAATGCTTCACCTTCAATTGATCAAAGCCTCACAAACAGTAGGCTAAGCATTTCACACAGGGAAATGATTATGTGGTGTGCAGGGTGGGAGATTGATGGCTGTTCAAAGGCCACCAAGATCACGCAAGCCTCGATATTTTTTCAACTCCATCAAAAAATATCCCCCAGAAAGCTCCCTGCCATTGAAGCATTAATTTTTCTTGGGTTCAAGGAGGCCTGAAGAAGGTTTGCAGGAATTGCAAGAATGGGCAAGGATGGAGCTGATGGAGATGAATTGCTCATGGTGGAATGGGCATTCAGAGACCTAATCCCATGATGACAGAGGCTTAAAACAGATAGGGGCAGTTTGCAAAAGGGTGACAAACATGGAATAAGAGCCCAGAATAGAAATGTATCCTGGAGCTACACAGTGTATAACAGATCTCTTGCCAGGCAAGGCTTTGGGAGCTATAATTAGACTGGCAGCGAAGAAGGTCCAGGTGCCCCCAGCTGCCTGTGCCCTGGCCCAGGCTCGTGAATGGGAGGAAAACCCTTGCTAGCAGTTCGGGGCTTGTGAGCCACGGGGACACATCCTGAAAAAAATCCAATTTCTGCCAGCAGAGCACAGCAAACCCTTTCTGTCTTACCCACACACACCATTCTGCCCAGACTGATCACCACCAAACAGAGGCAGAGGATAAAAAAAAAGAGATTGTTTGTACGACATATATTAAAAATGACAGTTTAGCACTTTGCATCCTGGAGGCATGACACAAGCCCCCCTTCATCTTCCAGCCATGTCTCTGGGGAAAACAGTGTTAGCTCCAATTTACAGGTCTGGAAACAGACACAGATCGGGGTGCAGTGACTTTGTTCAAGCTATGCTCTGAAGACCACACTGGCCTCTGGAAATAAATCTAATTTGCAAATTTTCTTCTCAGATTGTCTCATTTTTCATTTTGTCCAAAGTAAAAAAGCATAATGAAAGGTTTCAATTAAATTAAGAAAGGAGAGAAAATAACTTCAACCATTTCTTTTACTGTCTTCACTAAGAAGAGAACAGGAAGGTTGAAAACCAAGTGACATTTTCTAAACTCTTTTAATTTGATATTTGTCAGAAATATTTTGAAATAAAATAAATGTTTACTTTAGAAACGCCTCTTGGCTGAAGCAAATATTTTAAGTTAAATAGGAAGTTCTGTATGAGATTCCTTTTTGCCCCTAACAGAAACAATATTTCCAGTCTCAAAATCTAATTGGCTCTCTTTCTGTCTAACAGCAGCTTTGCAAACACAACCTTAAACTCTACTTGGATCCTAAAAAGGGAGGCCTAGAGTCTCCAATTAGTCTGGTTGTGGCTTTGCCATTGCTGTTCATTTCCCATGGAGGCCGCTCCAACACCACAATAATGGGTGCAAACCCCAACACCCTGGGACTGACAATGAATAATAAACATCCCCAGTGCTCATGCTGATCCTTTGAGATGCTCCTGTGTGTTTTGTCCTTGATGTCCACGATTTGCCCTGATCTTCGACAAAACCTCTTCTCTTCCTCACAAGGCTGCATCCCAAGACCAGGGCTCAACTTCACCCTTCATGGTGTTGTTGGTGGGAGGGGGGCGAAAAATCACCTCAGATATGCTATGAAAGGGAAAATCATAACACAAACATATGCCACCCTGCTTTCTTTGCATAATCTCTTTGTTCAAATTTCAATCAGTTCAGCGTACCACCGACAGAAGATGAAAACTGGGTAAACAGACTCAAAACATCCTGACTTGGTTTTCTTTGCCGTGTAAGCTGATCAAAAACAAGCACAGGACTAATATACAAAAACATTCACATGTTGTCTGGCTGCGTAACAGCTGTAGGTAGTGAAATTAGTTTAGGCAGGCTGGGTGTGGGGCAGAATGCACAAAGATGCATTTTAAGTAGCTAGCAATTCAATTGCATTAAACAGCTCATTGATATCCTATACCTATAGTGGCTGAGTACCTCCAACGGTTCATTAGTTTTTATCAACAGCCATTATGAAATCATTGCGCTGCTTTCATATTTTACAGGAACGTTACTGCTGACCCGTGGAAAAACGGTAAGGGGTCAGAGGAGCCATGGCAGGGAGGTGTCCCATAGGTACTGTCTTGGAGCTGAGGAGGGGAGGGGAGAGGGGAGAGCTCTGGCCTGGCCGCTGGGGGTGAGGAGACATCTCTGCTGGCTCAGATGCCCAAAAGACACGTAATGGCTCCAGAGCTGAGGGAGAGGCGTGATAGATGGCTTGTTTGTTCATTGGTCTGGGCATGTGAAAGAGCATTATTGTTCACAGAAATCTGTCTTGCAGCTGCCTTGTTCTGGCCAACAGACAAAAGATGAGGCAAAAATCCCCACCTCACTCTCTGCTCTACCAAAGCACTTTACTCTTCACAAGCTTTCAACAATCCTTGTTTTCCAGTCCTCACAAGGCACTTTAACTTTGCCCTGCCTTTCTCTTTTATGTATTTCAGAGCCTGATTCCAAATATTAAAAGCACAGTCTTTACTACCTGCATTTATATGCAACTCTCAAGCGAGAATTACATCTTTTGTATTGGATACACAACACGAATGCCCAGGCAAACAGATGTATAAAAGTTACTTCTTTACCTAAATCTTGTGCAAACAAGAAGAAATAGTTTTAAAATGAACTTCTTGAAAACTCTTCAGCTGAGTTATTAGTATTTTTAAATCATGAAACTTCAACCTCTCCCATAAAACAAACCAATGCTTGTAAATACAGCAACTTTACTTTCATTGTTAACCTGAGATGTGATTTCACCTGGAGTCCTGAGGCACAAATGCTAGGAGAAGGCTAACTGATGAACCTGGAGCGCCCTGAACCCCTTCGCACTACAAGTACATACAACGTGGTAGCCTGTAACTCAGAATAATAATTAGCATTGTCCAGATTTTGACATCAGCACCTTTTCTATAGGCTGGTGCTGATTTAATTCCTGGTTGAGAGGATGACCTTGCAACATCTTTTACAGCTGCCATGAAAATAGAAAGAAAACCTCAAACCTTCCGGATATGTAGACCCCCCAAAATTTGATACTTAATGTGTAGAATTTATTTTAAACCTTACTAAAGACAGTCACAACATCTTTCTGTTTTTGTCCTAAAAAGGCACATCTATTTGCTGGGACATTTTGAAAAAGCGACAATTCTTCGGAAATTTTGTTTTGGAAAATCTCCTCACCTGCAACATAAAGTGTTTCAGAGGTGGGTGATGGCAATGTGGGTACTGACAATAATGGAATCTTTTGAGTTTTTTTCTTCAAAATGAGCATTTACAATAAAATTCATAAGCTGAAATCTGTTCTTGTTTTGTCATTTTAGGGAAGTTATCAGAAAAGAACATTCCTGAAAACCTTTTCTTTCAAAAATTTAAGATTTTTTTTATAACAAAAAAAAAAATCACAGTATTTTACATGAAGTTGAACATCTAATCCTAACCAATTGTACTCTATCTACTGACCAGTAAAGAAAAGCATACCTGGAGACACGAACGATCTATCCCTTAAATAAATTAGGATAAAATTCAAGTTACTATACTTGACACAATTGCCACATGAATAAGGAGTAAAAGAAAAAGGAACTACAACATCACCTAAAATGAAACCAGAATAAACATACAAGAGGAGAAAACATAAAAGCTTTCTTATTTAGTTACACCTGTGGATATTTGTTCTACTGAAATGGTGAAGAAAACTATTAAACATGCTGGACTGTAATATGTGTTAAAAAATGACTCATCAAATACTGTTTTCTGAGCATTGGAAGGAAATTCTGATCTGATGCAGTGTTGTGTCCATCACAACATGGAAGAAGCATTCTGGGGGACAATACAGACTTTTATCTCTAATGGAAAATCTAATTTGATGTCCTTCTTTAGGTAGTGCAGCTGGGGATAATTACACATTTCTGTCACATACCCCCGAATGCTCCCTGCTCTGTGGGAGGGTAGGAGGCGCGAATGTGGTGGCCTGACCACTGTAATGGAATATTAAAACCCAGGGAAAAACAGTTGATGACTCCTGGCTTGGAGACTGCGTTGTGGACTCTGTTTTGTTCCCTCGTGCCGGCCGCTCTGCAGCCTCTGCCGACCTTACAGCACTGCCTGCACCTCCATGGTGGAACACCCCGAGCACTGAGTGCTCCTCGCCCACGGGGCAGCCCTGTCTCTGCCATCTCACCCAATCTTCTGCAAGCCCTGGGTACCTGTGACCTTCCCAACACAAAGCTGTCTTGAATGCTCGACCTCATTCCTTTTCCTGAGCTTTGCAAAGAGCTTTGAATTTGCACACTGTTGGTTAATAATATATGAATGTATATATTTACCGCTCATGGTGTTTAATTTAGTGTGGTTTTTTTATGTATAATGAGACACAGCTAATGTGTTTACATTCATGGTTCAGCATCTCGAATAGGTCATCAAAACGTCCACCTTTACTGCACTGATTTATTAAATGGCTCACAGAAATGGCCTCTCAGTCCATTTTCTCCTGTATGGTAATAAAATCAAAGCATACAAATGTCAAAATACATACAGGTATACTAAAATCCAAACATAAAATAAAGTTGTCTTGTGTGTATGCCTGACCATAAGCACAGAAAACTCAGTCACCAATATACTTGAAAAAATGCTCCAAACTCCTTAAACAATACCTGAAGAAACATCCTTGAGCTTGTGCTTTGGTGCATTTGGTGTATTTCTTTGAATATTTTCTCCAGCTGTTCAGGAAAAGTCTTTCTCCCTGCCTCTCACCCATACACTGAAACTGTCTAAAACAACTAGTGACCAGCACTAGGGGCAGGTATTTCCCATCGGTGTTCAACTTCAGCGGCTTCCTCCAGTTTTCCTCCCTGTAATTTTCTGGGCCATTATATTCTTACTATGCAGCCACTTCAGTATACTAATATCACACTCTTTTCCTACAGGGTACTATCAAAATAGTCCGCTAAAAGAGAGAAAGAAACAGGTAAGCTAAGCATTGCAGATGGACTGAAGAAATAGCAATGCCATTTTCATTTACAAAGATCATGAAATTAGATTACCATAGGTGGAAAAGAAAGGCAAGGCTGGCATCATTGTAACAGGATGAAATCTTGCTCACTTGGTAAACTTTGGGGGTTTGTCCAGAGAACAATTTAGCAGTACTCAAGTCACACTTATGGCCCCATCCAATATACTTGGGAGATGTAATCATACCTACCCACAAAGAAAATTTTATACATTGTTTGGCCTTCTGGGTCAATAAGACTGCACATTTCTGTAGGCAGCACAGATTTATTTTTTTTTTGCAACTGCTGCCAGTGATTGAATTAGCACCACAGAGCTGGTTAGCTATTGATAGCAGTGAGCAGATGAGCTTTCAGACTGCAGTAGCTATAGATGTGTCATTATAGAGTGAAAAGGATTATTATGTAAAGCCTTCACCAGAGCAGATCCAAGTGAAGCCTTCCTCTGGGTAAGAATCAGAGGACATCTCAATAGTCTGATGTAATTTCTAGTCACACCAGATATGTAGCACAGATTTGGTCCACTGATCAGTGATAGCTGGCTGAGTTTTCCAAAAGCAAGGCTGACTGGAAGAACATGCTCTGGAAAAAAAAATAAATCTAGGAGAACATCTGTGAGCTTTTAACCTGCTCGTCCTCTTCGGATACAAATATTACTCCGGAACCGAAGTCATGACATGACAATATATGATTGCAAGAGTTCAGTCATATATATATCTATGAGGACTACAGGGTTCTTTTTGTCAGAAAATGCTGCGAAAATTGTCCAGATTTGCAAAAAGCATCAAAGATGACAGAAGAAGAGAAATCATAACAATCTGTGTTTTTATATACTTATTGTTTATTTTTATATATTTTTCAGTGAATTTTTCTGTTTTGAGGTTCATGGCTCAGAACACACAGCAAGAAAATTCATCACCTCCTAGGATAAGTTTATGCCATTTAATTCTCAGGATTTCTATTTCAGCCTCTAGGATGCAGGCCAAGAAAGCAGTTGCTCGGCCATGGAGTTGATAGTTACTGGTTTAGATTGTGCCAAATCTACAGCAAATTTCAAGAGTATGCAAAGGAATGGAGTGTGCCACCGTTTGGCTGTGGATAAGATAAAGATTCATTGGGATCCTCAGCAGTAATGTTGTCCTTTTTGCCTTCTCCTCCTGAGAAAAGAAGACTTATCCTCTTTTGTTTTGCTACTTATGCATCCTGCAACTGAAGTCATTCACTTTCGCTGGAACAGGAAGTCTCTAAGTGAGACAGAATAATATTTTACTTACCAGCTACAGCTTTGTTTTATATGTGTGATTATAAACAAGCGAAAATTTACTTTGGAGCAAGACATTGAAGTTCAATGAGTTGGTGAAGGAAAGAAGTTTAGCGCGTGTTATGCACTGCTCTCCTTTCTTGCCAGGAAAACACATAGAAAAAATGCAGCCAGAAGTTTAAACTTAAACATTTATTGACATCTGCAAATTTTATTTTTTTTCCTCCTCATATGGTAAAAATTCACTCCAAAATAAATATTAGATCCAGAGATTTCAGACTAATCGCAGGCCTTCCCAACAAGTCTCAGGTGATGGTGGTGCTGGCTGTTTTCATGTCATCAGCCATGTCGCAGACTGACTGTACCGCAGAGGTCAGCTCTGCTGTGACACTTACACAGATCTAGTTGCCATCGTGTGGGAATAAAAAGGAAGGCAGACTAAGCCCAGATCCCTCAAGGTATTTTGACATCTGCCTGACACTGACTCTGAAGTGAGCTAGGCAGCTGCAATGGGAGCGGAGGTGGCCATACCATCCCTGCCCTACCATGTCATCAGGAAATCCTACTACACAACCCAGAGGTTTGCGGCTTGTAGCCTCCTTTGCTGCCACTCCCACCCCCAACTGCAATTCATTAAGTCTCCTGATACATCTGAGACATCTATAAATATTTATGGTTGCAGGCTGATACGACTTTCTCAAAGTCACAGAGGACTTGCATCACAGAGCAGAAAGCTCATTTTGCTGCAACCACGGGGTCATCCTTCCTTGTTAAACAGGGATGCCCAGTACCCTTCTCTGCCCAGCGGTGCAGACCCCCGGGGGATTACGGCTCTGCAGCAGCCCCTCCACAGCCAGCCCTGCTCCTGCCACGAGGGTACCTGTCCCCATTGCTGAACTGCCACCCCTCGAACCTTGGCTTTGCGAATGCAGGCTGAGCACCGAGCCCCTGCCAGGGCTTCTCTTCAGGTTGGCTGGCTCAGGCAGAGAAGCAATAAAGATTTGCAGATGCTTTTAAGGCACATTGACTTTCAGAACTGGTAGACACAGTCATTTTTCATTTATTTATTTATTTTGGGGGCATAGCATCTTGTGTGTATGGAATTTTTTCTTTTCTCCCTTTTCTGGCAAGAGATTGCGGGGTAAATTAGTAATATATTATTAACAGGAGACTTTTTTGATAGTTAAAGTAAAAAAAAAATTACCAACCCAAAAATGAAAACAGTGCATGAAATTGACTTAGGAAGTATACAGATTGAAGGGACGATCGTTGTCCTAACAGAAAAGGATATCTGAAGAGGAGTGATGATGAAGACATGTCATGCCTTGCCTGCACAGGGGGCTGCAAAATGTCTTCCACAGCTCTTCTCATCCTTCCTGTAGCAAGGAGTGTTGTCCTTTTACTGTCCATCTCAGTATGGAGGGAACTAAACTCAGCTAAGTCATGGCTGAGCATTTGAGAGGGTGTCTGATTTTGGTACCTTCTTGCTTATATAGCTACTCCAAAATGAGAAGTCTCCATGTGAACACTTTCTCTTCAAGGACTGCCACATATTTAGACAGGGACAAAGCACAGAACTGAATAAAATTAACTTCAAGGCAAGTTTTGAAAATCTGACATAAAAAAAGAGATCCTGTCTATTCACCTTATAGTTGAGCAGCCTTTGCTAGTCTCTCTTTTTTTTAAAAAAAAAAGTCTTTATTTGAATATCTTTAGAGAAATACCTTCTTCAGCAGTGAAAATTAAAATGAAACTTAAGAAGAAGAATCCAAGGCTACAGAGCCAAGCATTGTGTGTGGATAGATTAGAGTTAAGGCTCATTTGCAGGAGAAAAGCCAGCACAATATTTGCAGTGAAAAGAATAGAAAGGATCTTGCCCCCACTCTTTCATTTAATAGAGGTAGTTCAGGGAAAATTTCTAATGAATCCTATCCAACCATAAAATCATGTTGAAAATGAATCGTATCTGACAATAAAATAAAAGTGAGCCAAATTACAAGGTTCCTATATTCTCAGGACAAATTAATTTCATGTTTGGAATACTAATTGTTCACTGTAAGGCCTGCGACTATTTATTGTCATTGCTTCATTTGTCGCCAGAAGAACTTTTGTAGATGGAGAACGGTATGGTTTTAGCTGTAACATCAAAGGGAAGGGAACAAAGTCTCTCGGAGCAGAAGGGGGAGCTTTCCGTGTGCCACCCCCTCTGCTACCCAGGACAGTTTCTGTAGAAAGGCTTTTGAAGGGTGAGTGATTTGAAGTTGCAGGTAAAAGGAAAGCGAACCTTGATGGGGGTTGTAATTGGCCCTCAAGGACACCATCTGACACATGTTCCCCAAATTCCTCATGAAAGGCAGAGGAAGGAGACATGGCTGGTGAGCCCTGCGTCTCAGAGGAGCCTGATAGTCTCCCCACAGATAACATACCCTTAAGATCTAAGAGGCAGCTATCATTTGACATGGCTTCAAGGACCAGCTGGTCTTTGGTGCCTGGAGGAAAGCTGCAAAGAGAGTCTGGTAGTTCAAAGAAGATGCCATGAGTGAAAAAAGGTGTTTGTACCACACTGAATTATAGGCAAAAAATACAAATAAATAGAACACCTTCCCCAAACCCAAGAAGATTTTTTAAAAAAATACACAGTAAAAGTTAGTTTAACTATGTGAAAGCTGTCTGTACACATAGTTAAAAAAAAAGGTTTTAATAAAAAAAAAAAACGTTAAACTAATAAAGCAGCTTAAAGAACTGATATCTCAGTAAGGAATTTTGAATGCTTGATTCCATAACGATTCACATTAGTATAACTGTTTCTAGGAGAGAGAAATGAGAAATTATTGCACCCAATAGGGAGCTTAGAGCAACCATTTTTCCTGAAGAGAGTTCATTTTGAAATGTGAGGCTTCTCCTGAGTTGCCAATGGCTCCCTCTATCTCCTAAACATCCAGGTATGTTACTGACGGACAGGTCTAATGTACTGCTTTTGCATGACACCAAAGTCACCTGATATTTGAATTTAGTTCATAGTTGTTTGGCTGTCTCCACCCTCCCTAGGACTTTCTAGCTGTGCTCTCTCCACTCTTGATGAATTCCCCTCTGAGTCAAAGTTAACCAAAAGAAAAGGCTGGGCTCCAGTGACCAATATAATTTTGGGCACCTCTAAAATTGATGAAGAGCCTGGGCAATGCAATGCTGAAGATGAAGCAAACTACAGAGGCTCCCCCTTGTCCAGCGTCTCTGTCCCAGCACCAACTTCTCCACTGAAGCAGAGGTAGCAATGCTGGGGAATTTCTCAGGTAGGACAAGCAAGGCCTAAAAGAGCTGAAGCAGACAGCTGGATCCAGGATCCCTGCAGAGTGGGAGATCTTTAGCCATTCGTATGCTCTGCAGAAAAAGAGGGACCAAATATGAGAAGCAATGGTCGTCTGGGGAAGGCTGAGCACTGCAGCCCTTATCTGTCAGTGTCATGGTGGAACGCTTCAGTGCTCCTGCTTCCAAGGGGGAGGTATGAGAGGTTATGGCACCTAGCAGGGTGCTTAGAGCAACCATTTTCCTTGAAGATACAATTACGAGAAAAGATCTGAATTACGGGATGGTGGAAACTCAGTGTTTGCCTCTAAGGCTTCTTCACCACCATGGATACAGAGGGGGTTTTTGGCAGGCCAGAGGGAATAGTTTGCATGGCACACCTTGTTTCATTTTTAGTCCCTTCATACTAGTCTATTTTCCATCTTTTCTTTGCCCTGCTAAACTCACATTTGAGGGGGCTTGGACCAGCTCCAAAGCTGTCTTGCATCAGAGGAACTGTTTTTCCTATTGACTGAGATGAGGTTTTGACTGAGAGAATGCATATGCTTCTCACATTTTCCTCTTGCTTGCCTTTTGCCCAAATCCATGGCTTGTTCCATGTGATGTACCAATGTGTTATGCGCTTACTTCCTCATCCCCCTGATCCCTTTCTTCTAGCTATTTAAACTGCGTCTCTCATTCTATGTAAAACCAATTTTAGACACTTTGAAAGAATTTCCCACACCTTACAAGGATTTGTGTTTAAAATATGTGTCTGTCAAGAAAGCTCAGGTTTATTGTGCCAAGGGCTGTAACCTTGCACTCACCACTCAGTCCTGCTGATTCAATATTGCCCCCCGCCAGGCCCGCAGGCCCGCTCGTGTGGTGTGCAAGACCCAGCTCCTCCTGCAGCTGAATCCATCCAGCGTGCTCTTTCTTCATTTGGACTTCAGTTCATCTGGAGGGAGATGAACGGGCTGCCCTGGGACTCCCAGGAGAGAAAAAAAAAATTGAGTTTTTGTAAGAAAGGGTTTTAAACAGATGAGAGAGAGCTCCTTCTGAAATGGGAAACAGAAGGCATGCAGAAGTAATGCAAGATCACTGAGGAAAATAACTACTGAAATTCCTGGAAAGTATTGAATGATTACAGGGAAATCATTTCAGAATGAACGGGATGAGTGGATCAACTCTAGACTGGAAGGAGCAGTGAGATGGGTAGAAGAGAGAAATACTGCACACAGCAGTGACAGCTTCCTGCATTTTGTTCCAATGGATTTGACCCTCCCCACCTGAAGCACTTAGGCTCTGAAAATTTTCTTAAAGTGGAAAAAGGAAAATGTGCCTTCACCTTCACAGAGCGGAGAAACAAAGTCCCTATCATACCTGCACTGAAGAAGAATAGTGTTCTTGTTCAATTCTTCTGTCTTTGCAGGAATAGCACACTCTAAGGGGTTTGCCAGGCATGAAAAGAAGGATGTACAAGTAGAGACAGGACCTCTACAGGAGAACATATTGCTCCATATCTAGAAAAGAGTGAAAGATTTAGAGAGGGAGAAAGGAATGGAAGGAGAAAGAGATCAGGACTTTGTTAGATGAGACCTCACCTAAAATTTCTATGAGTGAAGATGAATCTGTCCTCCAATATATTCAGACATATTGAGAGTTACCTGTGCTCTTACATTACCTCTGAAGACTAATAATTCCTTTTGAACTTTAATTTCTGCTTTTTCTGAGTGGAGATGCTGTTAGGCAGCTCAGCAAAATAACAGTTGATAGCTGAAAATATGATTTCTTTTAATAGACAAATTTACTATCGTTATAACTATCAAAAAATGTTCTTGATATAGTGTTCTGTTCACTTCATCCAGACTCCAGAAATCCAATAAAATGTGAGTAAGATGCTCTGGGAAGTATGAATGTAAGACTCTTGCTACCAGAGACCATACATAGACATAGACAACTTCTTGTGGATGTGGTCAATACTGCGGACTTGCAGCCTGGGATAGTTGGAGCTACAGGCTACCAAATAAGCAGACCTCCCACTGTTGTTTCCAGAGGCCTAGCATGGCAACCAGTTAAGAGCCTCCACTGGATTCCTGCAGATCCTGCACAACATGCGGGAATGGGAACCACTGCCTCTCTTCAAAATAAAATAATTTACCTTTGCCAGAGACAGCCCAGCTCCCCGATCCAGGTGAGCCCAGAACTCAGCAGCAACCAGAATCAACTACTTGTGTACACAGAAAAGACACCTCTAATTAGCAATTTCTTGCCTCTGGGCAAGCCAGCAGTTCATGCCATCAGGCAACCAACAACAGCTCTTCCATAGAGGCAAAGTACCATTGGTTTGCTGATAAGTGGTCTCTGGTTTCTGCATGAGACCAAAGTCCAGAACTGTATTGCCAGCCCAAGTCTGAATGTGTTGGTGACGTGAACATCTCCCCTGCATGGCCATGCTGATGAGAGGTGGCAGCTCGTTGACTCTCTTGTCTGACCACGGAAGGCTTGCAGCAGCAGTGAAAGCTACATGCTAACATTTCCACTGTGCTGCAGGGATATTAGCATTATTGAGCACCAGGTCATTAAGTCAACAGGGACCAATTTTTCTGTGGCTGTGACATAAGTCCTAAGGCACGTGCCTGTGTGGGTTGGTTTCAGTGGTGTGGACAAATGGTTTGGGTGGTGTGAACTGAGATCACAAAACTCATATCATACCCTCTGCCAGCTTCTTATGAGTAATGGGAGGTATAAGCTTGACACCTATAATAGGAAAGGAAAAAGCTACATGATCTCTTATTCAGCCAGTTTGCCAGTAAATAAATATTTATGGAGCAACACCCACAAGAAAACATACTGTAAGTATTCAAAATTATGAACTCAAGACCTTTAGAGAAAAGGAATAGGAAAATTTTCTTTTTGAGACTCAAAATTCCTATTTTACCATGATAATAATAATTATCATTAAAAATGTGCCCTGTATGCTTGAGGTTACAAAGGAGGAAAAATATCAGATGTCATTAAAACATTGCATCTTGAAACCCAGCGCGAATAAAAAGGAGTTTTATAACATAATTACATTCCCATTAATATGTTAATCTCTTATATACAGACATAGAGAAGCAAATACATTACTTTAAATAATTAACTCTGTAGTGAGGTTTTATTGCTGGGAAAGAAGATTTCTCTATGGAAGGGTATTTAACATTTTAATTAAACCTTTTTTTGATAGATGTTTACTGTGGCTTCTATTTCTGCTTAAAACAAAACCATACGATTAGGAGAAAATGTAATTTTGTCACAAGAAAGGAATGATTTCCTTCTGAAGGAAGGACTAAGGTTCCCCCTTTTTTGCTGTCTAGTCAGTGTACAGCAATGCTATAGTATGTTTTAAGAGACACGCATTTCTTATAGAAAGGTTCCATTTTGCTTTTTTTTGTCCTTTCAAAAAATTCTTTCCTTTTGTGCCACTGAACATTGCCATCATATTTGACCTTCCACTAGAAGGTTGCTTATGTTTTGGTGAGAGAAGAGGACTCAAGGTGTATGTAAAAAAAAAAAAAATCAGGTGCTTCTCAGATAAAAGCTGCTAAAGGAACCCATAGCATGGGAAAAGTATCCTTAAGGAATTGCAGAATCACAGGATCTAGGCAGGAGAAATGAAAAAATGGACAAAAAAGGAACAGGGCTGAAAGACATGAAGAAATGAAAAGTCTAGTAAGAATTGCCAGGCAGAGAATCTGGACAATGTATTGCTCTGAAAGGAAGTCAGAAAACTTTATGCATGAACTGGCTTGATACATAAACTGGTAATTGAAAGGCTTTGCAGATGGACGCCTGCTTTCCAGACCTAAAAATGTGGATTCAGATAAGTTAACCCTGCACTGACTTTCTCCGGTGAACTTGAGCGTGACGCTAGGAAAAAACCATCTGAGTGAGAAAAAAGCATATGGTCTCCATGGTTCATAGACAGTGCTTGAAGCTGCCAACTGGAAGGGTCAGATCTGAGGATGGCTTGTGTCAGCATGACACTCAGCCCCACTAGATGCAGTCCTGCAAACTCCCACTTCGTTTCATCGAGGTTTCTGGATAACCAAGGTATGGGACATGTGCAGCTTGAAACCCAGGCAGCATGTGAGATAAACAACAGATCGGCATTTCTTCTCTGGTGCCCTGAGCAAACAAATAGCACTCTCTCATTTTGGTCCTCTCACCTGAAAAGATTTAGAAGCCATGCCAGTGATTTCAGAACAAATCTATAGACATACATTTTGAAAAAGCATGAAAAGTTCTACAGATGGCAAACAAAAGACTCCCTTTCTGTGAGCCATCTAGACACCACATGCAAAAGATCTGCATTGAATTATTTACACAGGAAAATACCTTTCAGGCACTTGTAACGGCTCTGGTTTCTATTCAGCAACAAGGAGAGATGAGAACTGAGGCTATTTGCCTTAAAAGAAATTAAATAAATACAGGGAAGCTCTGTTACAGTAGCATTTGAAGTGCTTTATTGAAAAAAGTAAATGAAGCCAGAAGTCTAGGCCACTCTTCCCACTCACTGGTAGTGATTCTAGTGATACTACTGAAAAATACACAGACGCTAAAGCGAACACGCCAGCATCAGCAGAGTTGTCCTGTGAAAAGCCACAGGGCTCTGGAGCCTGTCTGTGATTCTGGGACCTCTCAGGTTATGGTGTGGGCCAGCTGGTTTAGTTCCAGGAGATAGGTTCTCATTGAACATGTAAACCCTGTGGCATTGGCATTGGCAAATACGGCAGCTATCACTCATAGACTGCAAATCCACCTCCTGGGGGCAGCTGCAGAAGCACGAGCAGCATGGCTCGAACTGACACAAGAGCGGGGCATCTCTAGATTTACTTCTAATGAACATGCTGATGAGTTGAATGGATGGGGAGAGACAGGATGCGAAATCACGGAGGGTACATTTCTTGATCCTAAAGAGAAACAACAAAATGGGCTCCCATTGGAGACTGCAGGACAGCACTGCACAGGAGTCTCCCACACCACCTGGCCATGAGCATCCTGATGAATAACACTGCTGAGCTCCATGTGCATGTCAGGTTATCCACATTGGCCTACAGACAGTGAGGAGGATGAGGCCTCATAAAATATTTTTTTCTGAGTCCACCACTAAGGGACGAGGAGATGGGAGAAGGTGGTCACTTTGGGCAGGACTGCAGTGGGGAAGGTCATTGGTGATTCAGTCTGACAAAGTGGCAAGGTGGAGCAAGGAGTGTAAACAGCATTGTCCTTGCATCTGCATGTCAGGCTGCAGCTTTCAGCTCATCTTTGAAAGGGGCAGCAGACAGGGGGTCTCCAGAGATACAGGCTTCAGGTTTGATTGGTATTCTCCTGAGACACATATTCCCTTCTGATCTGGAAGTCACACAGAGATTGGTGAGCTCTGTACTGCATGCTTGTGTTATCTGTCATCATATGTCTTCCTGAGGCAGAACAGACATGATCTCAAGGCTACCAAAACACTGCCACAAGCTGAAGTTAACATCATGGGAAAATGATAACAAGGTAGCCGCTGTGTGACCAGGTAGTCTTTTTCTTGACGCAGCAGACAGGAGCTATATCTGAAAATGAAAGCTTTGACCACCAATACTGACCACTCATTTACAGGGATAGCAAGACAGTCTTGAGACTAAAATCACTTACTGTGATGAGAAATCCAACAGTACATTTTCTTTCCGAGGGTCTATTTCACAGCTACTACCCACTGATCAACTCCAGATGACTCTGTGTCTTTCTCTGCACCCTCCCACCACTCATTTAAATAAGATTTCCCTACCCTTACTCCTATTGAGTAAGCAATTTCAGTGGAATTACTTGCAGATGTAGAATGTTAGTCGATATTATAACCATGCATTTCCCTTCTCTGTTTACTTATTTTCTCTTCTTCAGACGGAATCATAGAATCATAGACTGGTTTAGGTTGGAAGGGACCTTAAAGATCATCTAGTTCCAACCCCTCTGCCATGGGCAAGGACATTTCCCACTAGACCAGGTTGCTCAAAGCCTCATCCAACCTGGCCTTGAACACTTCCAGGGATGGGGCCTCCACAGCTTCCCTGGGCAACCTGTTCCAGTGCCTCACCACCCTCAGAGTGAAAAACTTCTTCCTAATATCTATTCTAAATCTACCCTCTTCCAGTTTGAAGCCATTACCCCTCATCCTATCACTACCTGCCCTTGTAAAAAGTCCCTCTCCAGCAGCATCATGAGAGATTCCAATACCCATGAGCAGTACGAAACTTCAAATCCCTGTCTTAATTTTACAAGATGGTCTGTATCTTTATTTATATCTGCAAGTGTAACACACAAAATTGCAAACACTTTGTCTGAAGAAAGCTAAGCAAAACAAAGCTGTACTTCACTGCCAGGATGCTTTTAACCAATTCCTGAAGAATCTCCTCTGCCTGTAATAAGATCCTCAATAAGGAAAGAATAAGGCAGTTATTTAAGAGTAAGACAGGCTTTTACTTTTGATTTGGACAGCACAAAAGCCAAGAACAAACAGAACCCAAGTCACCACAAAAGAGCAGCATGTCTTCTCTGTGAGGTACAGAGGAGGAAATGGTTGTCAGCAGGTACTTTAGTGATCTCAGGGTACAGTACAAAGGAAAAAAACACAACCCTATGAGCCGGACATCACAGCAGTTAAGCCTATAGTTTGTGCCTTCACGTCCTTCCCGAGTCACCTTGAGGACTGGCTGTTCAACGGGCATTGCACTAACCCTCTTGTTCGTAAAGGTCAGTGGCCGTCTGTGCTGAGGTGCTACCTGTGTTTCCCACGCCTGGCTGTAAGTGGTACCACCGGCAAACTAAGAAAAAGAGTGCCTTTGCTGTGTGCTGGGCTAGGAGCTAGAAGAGGATATGATAGTTATGCCCCCGGGGCAGCATGGAAGGAGAACACTAGGTTTGCTTTTCTCACAGTGAGAGCTGTGGTCCTTCAAGTCTCCCCCTCCTCTGCCTCTTCCTTTCTGAAGGTCAATTAAAGCTCTTGCTCCGGCATTATGTAAATGCAGCAGCTGCACCCCGTACTGTGAAAGTATCATGAAAGTACAAAAGGCTCTGTGGCTTCATGAAGTGCTGAAGAGAAGGAGACATTTTGGTAGTGTAATATCATCACTCCGCCTCCTCAGCTCTGTTTGAGGGCAACACTATGTGAGCCCTTTGCCATTACAGAGGAATGCCATAACACTCATTTTAAATAAATTCTAGCATGTCTTTATGATAGGGAAAAGCAAAAGTGGAATCCTGCTGGTGTGTTGAACTCTAATTTTTCAGATGTAACAACAGGCAATTTTCAAGGAAGGCCGAGTGACTTTGTTCTCATTCAATAGATGAAGGAAAATGGGCAAAGAGGTGCATTTCCCTGACACCATCTGGACAAATAATGATAGAAGGAGCTTTATTCTGGTCCCTAAAATGAATAGTCTTATGCACAAACTATATTGAAAAAAAAAGTATTCAGTTGCAATGAGTCTGAAGAGAAATAATGAATTAGCAACATATCCCTAGGTCCCTTAGCAGCTCTTCTAGGCTCCTGCAACCTTGGTCACATCACATCCATTGTGTCTCAACTCTCCTACCTCTGAAGTAAGGATGAACTGGTAGCAGCATCACTACTAGACATGAGTGACCGTTCCTGAAGCTCTCCGAGAACCTCAAATGCAAGAGGTGGACTGAAGCGCAGAGTTGCTAATTATTTTAAAGCCCTTTCTTGTTCATATTAATCAAAGTGTCAAGCTGATTCTCTCTAATCTAACTAAAGAAGACAGAGCTTTCGCAGTGGGAAATGCTTTAAAGTTCACCATGCTTGCATGACAAATTTACTGTATGCTTCCTGCTTGCTGGCTCTGTGTGTGCCTGAGTGAATTTCTTTTGCTCTTTCTACTAATTGTCAGAACTACTTCCAGTGGCTTTAAACAAATGTTGACTCAATCCTGCTGTGACATCTCGAAGCTGAACGTTTGATATCACAGTTTGCTAGGAGACACAGATATAGGAATAAAATGTTACTTGAGATCCTACCTGATTGGTGCAGACTGGGGCTAGGAAGACACAGCCTGACCCAGAAAATGTGTTTAATAGACCAAAAAGGAAGCTTTTAAAAAATGCATAAATACATGTATAAGTGGATCTAAAATATGCATTTGCAGGAGCCAAAACAAGATATTCCTAGAGAGAATGGGCTGCCTCTTGGGAAAACATTGCATGTTTCATAACCTTCCATGGATGGTTTGGTTTTGCTTTGGGAACGAGCAAGAAATTCTGTTCAAAAATAGATAAATCTACATTTCATTTAAACATTTCCAGTGAAACAAAAGATTTGATGCAAACTGACAAAAGCCAGGAGATTTCAAATGCCTTCTCGCTACTCTTGCTCCTGAGTTCATGTCTCTAATGACAGTATGCATTTGTGTGGCAGCAGGCAGTATGTGGAGCGTCAGCCATAACATGACATTTCCTAGGCATTTTGTCATTTTGATCACGTCTCTCATTGCTGGGAACTATTTGAACCAAAACACTAGACCCAGACAGCCAAGCACAGAGCCTGTCACTGGTTGTGCTGGTCTCCAGAAGAGACAGAGGCTTTGCTGAGCAAGGGGCTGCCCAAAGGAGAAGACGGACAAGGTAATGGCAAAGCATGGGCATCATCATACTGAAGCAGTGATCAAGATATTAAAAATTAATGGTCAAAACTTATAGTTAGCCTCAGTGAGGACAAGGTGGGTGGTGGTAAGGGATTTCTTCTCCGTAACAAGATCCCCATTTATTCCTGTCTGCACAATGAAGGGTATCATACAGATGATGACCCTTGGTACATAGGGTAGTATGAGCTGGAGTTTGAACTGTATGTAATTCCCTTTGCTTACCTGAAGCTATAGCTATTTTCACAAGTACTAGCTGAAGCAATATCCAGTGAAGGGATCTGATTTCTATATTCTGTACCAACCTCTAAAACAATGTTTCTGTCTTTTATATTTTTTTCACTTGAAGGACCTCACTCGTGTTTAGGAGAAAAAGCCATAGGCCACCAAATACCGTGGGTGGAAGAGCTGTCATTTGCAATGATAAAATGTTATTAATTTAAAAAACAGCCTGTTGTTTTTATTCACTCCTCAATCCCACTCACTGCTGGGTTTTTTTTTTGGGGGGGGGGAGGATTTTAAAATTATTTGCATGTTTCTCACAGCCATGTCAAATTTTGACATCCTACTGGTCCATGGGATGATGTTTTTAAAGTTGCTTAGGGAGTACAGCCACAAGCATCCCTATGAAATCCACTGGAGGCTGGATACGGACAAAATTTTATATCAAATTGACTATAGTCTTTGTTTTAAACAAAACAGAGAACAACAGCAAACCAAGGCATGTGGGTCTACAAAAAAGACGGAAGTTTTGTGAGTGTAAGAATTTTTCATGTTAGTTCCTTCCCTCCCAGACCCCCATGGAGTCACAGCAGCCATGCTTAGCAGTGGTAAAGGGACGCTTAGGGGTCAGTGGTACCCATCGTTCAGCTCATGGTGCTGGGGAAGCTCCAGACTTTCCAGATTTCACCTGTCAGTACAGAGCAGGGGGAAAAATCTGGGAGGAAAGTCCTGCTGGTGGTGATCGGGCTGCAGAGGATGCTTTGCTTTCCAGGATGGCAGTCTGGCTCATTGCACCGCCACTGAATTCACTTAGACAAAAAGAAGCAACAAAACAAAAGATGAGGGATTTGTTATGAGCTGAGTCCTGTCTCTGATGTAAGTCTTCATGCAAAACAAAATGCCAGGCTCCTTAGATGAAGCTAAGAACTGGCTGACATTCATTTCTGTTAGTACATCAGAGACATTTTGGGGATAAAATCAAGATGTGGATAAAATGAAAACTTGGCAGTCAGGCCAAGAGAACAAGCAGGGCTGAGGAAGTGATTTGAGTCAAAAGAGTTGAACCTCTTAAGAACCAACAGTAGAAATGAACTAATTTATTTCAGAAAAAGCCAGTTTGTGGATTTCCATCCAGCAGATAGAGCGTGTTTCTTCATCGCATGATGGAGCCTGGAGGCTAGGCTGTGCCTGCCCCTCTGTGACCTTTGAAGGAGGATGAAAAAGGTGGTGCTGCTGCAGGCTGAGCAGCCTGCAGGTGGTTGTGAGGGGTGCCAGTGATGGCTGCTGAAGTGCGGAACAGGCACCGCATGCCAGCTCTGCTGACACTTTTTTTCTAGCAGAGCTCACAGAGATGGAAACTCTTCTTTAAAGAAGAGAAAAGTATGCATTCCTGAAAAATAAATGTTTTCTTGAATTATTTTTTCTCCCTTCTTTCTCCACCACACACACAAGTGCTCACACACACACGTCAGAGAGTCAAATGCCAAACTTTTCCTGCTGGAGTTTCTACTGCTGGAAGAATGCTGATATTGTGTGAAAGTGTATAAACTTATGTGATTCAAATAGCTCTGCTCGTTCCATAACTGGGTTTGACCTGGAAATTTCTTTTACATTCACTTGTTATTCTTGTTATTTTTCTATTTCCATTGTTATTGTTCCAAAGAAAGAAAACGTCTCTTCCAAGGAAAAAAAAAACCTAATTTATGGCAGAGCTAGAGGTGGCGTGGAGAGGTTTAAGGGCAATACTGAAACCAGTCGTGCCTGATGACTTCCTGTTCTGTTTCATGGGATGGGTTGTAGGCTGTATTTTTTCCTGTATTTTTGCACTACTACAAAGCTGGCTAGTTCACCTCAGCTTCTCCCAATCCATTCACTTAGTTCATGGCTAAGTCTGGTCCAGATACCTGTCCCTGATTCCCCAGCAGTTTCTGTCATTTATCTCTGCTTTTTGATGCAGCGCCCGTCTACCAGAGGCTGCTGAGAAAGTCATATTCATTGGTATGGGCTTCTCTACGAAATAAATAGGGCACAGCCCCATGACAGCAGGTAAAAGGATTGCAAATTATAATTTGGGATTTGTGTAATATTATCCCTGTACTCACCCTGTCCACTGAGATACCTACTTTTCCAAGAGTATCTAAATAAAGCCAAAAGTTCAAGTCACATGTTTGCTATTGGGATTAGTAATCATCAAAAATCTCCACTGAGACACAACTTTTGATCTACAGTTTGAAATAGCCACAGGTTAAACTGAGACCTTGGATCAGACTGTGCCTGGGATGCAGGCTTTCCAAAAACTGAATTCAGCCTTACAAGTACAGAATATCATTAATGGTTATCTATAAAGGCAAAAAGAAAAAAAAAACCAAAACAAACCAACTACTAAACTCAGGAGTTAGGACCCAATCTGCTTTCATTTACTAATGAAATGCCAGCCTCTGTATGCTGGGAAGGAGATCAGGATTAGATCCCTTGTGCAGCTTCCCTGGAGACAAGACAGAGAGGCAGGTTTACACCAGACATGGCTCCGCCTTTCCATTTTCGTGTCCAGCCACTTTTTGCTTTAGAAGTACAAACTTGTTGCTGCCTCCTGGCAGAAAATCACCATTGTGCTTTATAACTTCAGCAGACTAAATACACGTCTACTCAGTTAATGCTTAGTGTTGAGTGGACACAGTGCATGAGCAGATGCTTCTACTCTCTGGATTTATATAGTCTATGGAAATTGGGCAGCACTTTGTAAAAACTGTCAAATTAATTATCTTTCTTTGACACTCCTGGTAGTGACAATAATCATGGCAAACTCTTGCATGGATGTCATAGGCAGCTGTGTGAGAAGTCCATCCCTCTTCAGCAGGCACTAGTGTTCAAAGTCCAGAACCATCTCTGGTGAAAATGGTTCCCAATCACACACAGAGCTTAGGTGGCAAGAGTGGATGTGACTGGCTGTGACGAGCCAAGGTTAGTAAAATCAACCTGTCTCTGTTGTGCAGGCTTGGGAGGAAGATTCTCACTGCATGTCATTGTACAGATTAAGGGAGACATCCTCTTTAAAGGATATTTGTTTTAGTGAGGAAATTCCCCAAACTATCCAACGCTTAATATAGAAATCAATTCAAGGAAATCTTGCTTTGAAGGGTTGCATGTGCATGTCTCATCGTATGAGTAAGGGAACCAAAGGGATTTGTAATTCATAATCATACCAGATTAAAAATGCTAATCAATACATTCATCATGCTGATCTGAAACCCTGAGGACACTTACCTAGGCAATAAGAGAAACCTATAGTTTGCTCTGTCTCCTTATTTTGAAAGAGCTAATAAAGTGTAAAGCTGGAAGTGAGATAATGGATAGGTGGACTCAGGAATGCATTGGGAAAGAATAAGCTGAATTTCATATTGCTAGTCAGATATACATGACATCCACAGATCCTGATCTCTTCGTTCACACTGGATGAAATTCACCCCTCTTTAGACTATCAGCTCAAAGTCTTTGGATTATTTATCGTATCAGAGATAAGGCTTAACTGAGTATTTGAATGATTTGTAAATCTTATGCTTGTGCTGTGCACAACAGTGAATTACCTTTCAAGGACTAGTTTGCCTATCTACGGATGCTCCTGGCCCTCACTGTAGTAGGGGCTCTCTTATCAGCTCTCTTCCAAAAAAGTAGGAAGGCACTACTCCTCACTAAGTGCTGTTCATTAGCACATTTTTTCAAGCATCTGATATCAACCCTGTGTGAAAAAATATGGGTAGAGTATGGTTTTAAATTGTCTCTGCCCTGTTTTGCAGAGACCCCTGTGGAGGCTTTTGAAATGGCAGGATGGATCTTGGAAACTCAAAGCAGCTCATCAGTACTATTCTTCAGAAACTTACAAACGTACCATTCTGCAGATATAATGGGAAAGGCTTTGTAATCTCAGCTATAATCTTTTTTGTCATAAAGCTGCTCAACCTGGTGTACTATCAATTCCAAAAAAGAATTTAAAAGTGTTCCTTAGGCATCAAATGAAACATCTGTTCAAATCTCAAGTATTTATAAACACATTTAAACAAAAAATAAGAAAAATATAAACCAGAAAGTTATTTTTAATGAGGAAATCTATATTTAAAGTCTTCAGAAAATGTCAGATTTATATTTTTACCTCTGAATGATTTTCTTCCTCTTGCCATTCCATAAAGGAGTTGATATAACAGATTGAATCACAGATTAGTACCAATATCCTCAGATCTTTCCCAAAAAGCATTTATGTTGAAGAAGTTTGACCAGTCTTGCTGTCATATAAATTTTATGAAAAAAAACCCCAAACCCAAAGAGATGCAGACTGATGGTAGTCAATAATAATTGACACAAATAATGTTATGTGCTTTATTGATAACAAAGCTATGTGAGTAACATAATTCCCTTATACGAAGGGTTCTTAGTCCAAACTACTGTTAACCTTTGTACAGAATTTGGTAATTCCCTGTAAGGGTCTTATACACAGAGACACAGAGTAACACCCCAGCCCTTTTTAGGGTAGATAGTAGTTTGCCTTCATGAATAATATACTGCTTAGGTAGGAGGCAAATTTTTTATTGTGGGACATACGTTCCTGTATTACATGTCTTAAGTTCTTTAATGCTAGTAAGTGGAATTGACGTATCTCAATGAATTTATGTGGGTGTTAATTAACTAAATATAACAATCAACAGCAAAATTGGTGCCACTAATTAACTTTTAAATATGTTTTTCCCACTTCCCAATCTGAAAGCACTTAAAAAATCTTTGGATAATAAGCCTCACAATACCTTTAATAGGTATGTTAGGAATTTGTTGTTCTTTCTTAATATTAGAAAGGAAAACAATGGCACAAGGGAACTTAATGATTCTCCCAAGGTCATAGAACAAGATCTTGTCAGAGCTAGATTAGTACCTGTGTCTTTTTATTTCCCGTTCCTCTCCTCACCACAAAACGGGACAGTTTCCTGAAAGCAGCGCGCCGTCTGGTAAGGGTACATCAAGACGACACGGCAAATACAAGCGGCAGAGAATACAGGAAAGCAACCAAGTGGGAAAGCATTAAATGAGGCTTGCAAGTCCAGCAAGGAATTGACACAGGGACCTTTTCATCTCAGAGCAGCAGGGCTACCTATTGTGCAAAAGAAGCGGCTCTTTGGATGAAATCATTAAGAGCAAGCACAGAGAAGCAACAAAACAGAGACTACCAGCTATTCACAGCGGTCACTCATCCAAACCGCTGAAAGGCCTAAATCAGCTTAGCTTCTACACAGAGGCGAAATCAGGCACCAGCGAGCTGTTTACTCTCTGTCAGCCAAGTGGGTTTCTGTTTGTCACTCCTGACAAGCGCTGGCTGCTCACACGTTGGGTATTTGTCACACCGAGGGGCAAATCCATCAGAGCACAAGGCCAGAGAGTCGGCGTCCGACTCCCCCCGCCGAAGGCCACCTCCGCACCCGGCAGAGGATGCGGCTGCAGTCCTGGCTGCAGCCCTAGCTAACACCTAGCTGATGTGGCTCCAAAAACCAACAAACTTATCAGGACCCAAGGAGTACTCCTGAGTCCTGGGCTGCTGGGAGACCACGCAGTGTTTGTAGACACACTTTACCACACTAACAATCATGGGGACAGGAAAGGACTTGACATCCATCATTTCTTTTCTTACCAGCTTTCCTGGTGCGTATAACTGGATCATCTTTGAACTTTTTCCACGCTGCCTGGTTAGAGCTTCCCGTGGCAATTTCAGACCAGGCTGTGGAAGGATGATACTGTGTTGAACTCGCATATAAACTGAGTGAAGAGAAGGGGTGCAAGATTAATTCTGACTTTTCATGATTTTGAACTGATTTATTATGCTGTCTTAATATTGCTTAAGAATGCAATCAATTCTATAATCATTTTATTAGTGTTACTGTTAGTGCTAATAGACAAGACCCCAATAAAACCTTTTTGTTCAACTTCTATGAACAAGGTTTTTCCTAGTCTACATTGTGCAAATAAAGAGGGTCCACTGGGTCCACTTCAAAAAAATAATCAATAAAGAAGCTGACTCTTTTATTATGGGGACTTCTCAGCATTAAAGCAAGACAATTGTCTATAGTCTAACAAGGAGTTTTGCCTTACACAATATCTTAAGGGGTTACAGCCTCATCCTTCTTTTTTTTCCAAAAGACAACACCTTTAGCAGCATGGTGCTTAAAACGTTGCTCTGAAACAGTGGTTCGGTACTTATTAAAAGGGAGGATTGCCACCCACTGAATCTCCAAAACGACCACCCCCAGTGCTTTCAGATTTCTCTCAAGTGAACAGCCATCCAGTTCAAATTAAGGGTGCTGACAAAAAAAACACACGTTGAGGTGTGGGGGAACTACAGGAAAACAGCTGGATTTAGCCGTAGCTACATCATCTTCCTGGTTACGTCCTAAATAAATGAATAAATAAATAAATACATGTAAATAATCCTGTAGGAAGCAGTGTTGTGGAGAGCTACAGGAATAAACAGAAATGAGTTAAAAGTGTCACCTGAGGAGTAAAATGAAATACCAGAAGTCAAATTGCACGGCTGATTTAAGGTAATCATAATGGAGTTTTCAAATATATTTGCAGCTGAGAGCTATGGAAAGCAAGAGAAAAAATTGAACCACTTAGAAATAATAATAGCAGTGGACTGGGAATTGGACGCGGAAGCAGCAGACCTGTGGAAAAGGTTCTTTCTTCTTTGCTTCTATCTCTGCTCATCATGAGGAGGCATTTAGCTATGACCAGGGTCAGATCTCACTGCCTGATAGAATAGGCTTTAGAAGTGTGTAGAGAATTAACACCAAGGGGAAGATGAAGTCTAAGAGTCCTTAGTCTTGCATACGAATGCTTTATGTCAAAATTCACAATGTGAAAATGACAAGACGTGCCTAATGATGAATCTCTTTGTTATTTAAGATGGTAAATAGTCCCAGCAGCATAGCCCTTTCCCACAGCCCACTGTAGCTGACTGTGATGAATGCCAACAGCTTTAGAGAATGGACCAAGCCATTTTGAAAGACGTGGATTTATCCCTCCTTCCTCGCACCTGAATAGAAGCAGCAGCACAGGTAACAGACCTAGTGCTCATGTACGTGTACATCTATGGGAGCTGCTGAGGACTATCTGGAAGTAACTCCGAGGGAGGCCACACTGTACTCAGACACGACTATCTCATCTCACTATCTAAGACCTCAGCCTGCTTAGGCTGAGTCACTGCTCGAAACTAGCCACATGTGTGTCTGGTGCGGAGCTGAACTGGTTCCAGGAAAGACTATAGGTAGCTCGAGTCCCCAAGTTAAGTGCTTTCTCCTCCCTTAAGGGCCTCAAAAGCTAGTCTATATCCAGGTCTAAAGGTCAGGTAGACAACCCAGTCATGGGACCCAGTCCACTGGCATCTCATATCCTGGCCTTTGCCTTCCCCTTGCCTCCAGTGCACCAGGAGCAGCCATGCTTGCTGTGCGGAGTCCCAAAGCCGGAGAGGCAGCAGCTCTCCGCTTACAATTGCAGAATGTGCTGCTAGAAGCAATATGGGGATTTTAGTAATTTGACATCTGTAGGAAAGGTTAAGAATGTAAGAGCAGACATAACTGGGTCAGGGCAAAAATCAACCTAGTACAGTATTCGTGCTCCAACATTGACCAAAAGTAGAAGCCTGGGGAAGAATAAGAACAGGAATAAAAAGTATATAAAACTCTCTCCCACTCTACTCTCCTACTCTCAAACTTTTTCAGGTCAGGGACTTCCTGACCTAAGACAAATGAGGTTTCTGCATATTTATTAAGCCTCAGTAGGTTTCTTTTCCAAACAATTTCCAGTTTCCCCGTGAGGCCACATGACCATCCTTTGGCAAGGAGTGCCAGAGCTCCACTATGTGTCACATGAAACCTTTTTCTTGTTTTGAAGCTGACTAACACAAGCACCATTGGATGCCTCTAGCTTTTGCTTTGGTGGAGACAGCAAGCAGTCATCCTTTTTTTCGCTCTCTGTGCCATTTCTGATAGATTGTTAGGTATTTCCCTTTAAATGTGTCTTTTCCAGAGTAAAAAGTCCCAGCATAGTCAGGTGTTCCTCATGAGGAAGCTGTCCAATGCCTTTGATGATATTGCTCCAGTGATGCTGTGAGACAAAAGAACTTGAATTGCAAACGATACTCAACATGTGGCTAAACCTTAGATTCATATTGTGACAAAAAAAGGTTCTCTGCTTTTGTCCCTAATGTTTTCCAAGTATTTTATGTGCTTTTTGACTGCTACAATACCCTGAGTTGGGGTTTTCATAGAAGTATCTGTTGTAACCCTCAAGTCTTGAGACACAACTATCAGCATCCTGCCCATCATTTTACATGTGAAGTTCAGAGTATTGTTCCCTGGATGTGGATGACAACGTTTGTCCACACCTAATTTCACCTGTTGTTTTATTGCTCAGACATTCACCTTCATGAGGTTGCTCAGCAAGACTGAGTGGCTTGTAATATAATGGTAGATGAAGTTATCAGCAAAAGAGGGGTGAAAGACGGGAGAGACATTCCCCACATGAGAGAGTGCTTTTGGATTCTTACTCTGCTAACCCTGTGAGTTACTGCGGATGGAGTTTGGCCCTGCCTCTCCAGAGTTTAAATACTGTATAGGAGGTTCTAGTTTTGAAGAGTAAACTACAGTCCTCTTTTCAAGTATCCAATACAGGGAAAGGAAGCAAGGTGGGTGTTTTCTTTCCATCATTTTCTGGTCTCATTTTCTTCCCATCAGTCATAGAAGAAAACTGACACTCCCACGTAGGGTGAGGAAGATGCCAGCACTCAACACTCTGCCCTGTCATGGCCAGTGCCATGTGTCTCCATCAGTCCTGTCAAATCCCCTTCTACTGCTCCTATCTTGTAGTCCCCTCTCTTACTCCTGACAAGTCCCAGATTAAAGGCAGCTCAGGACCACAGGGTATGATTCTTGCTGGGACCCAGGGCATCTGAAGGAGGCTGCTGCAAGGTGTGCTGTCTTGGCCACAAACCGAGCACAAATCTCCCTATGGCGTGAAGACAGATCCACTGGCATCCTTTTGTCACCTGATCCACAGGGGAAGGGTGACACCTTGGCTCAGTGACAAGGGCCAGCAGCTTGAGCACTGTGGCTGGTGAGGACCTTTGCTGCCCAAAATGGAGACAATTCCCTGTGACCTTGGTGAGCTTTGGCTTTGCACCTTTCCTGGCATGCAGTTTGATAGTTATTGCTGAGAGAACAGCGGTGTTTCATCCTCACGTGAAGTCACAGTTGTTTACTGCCAGTGGAGACCTGTTTCTCTATCTGAGATTTCATTGGGTGCAAATGGATGGCTTTGCATCTCTGGCCATTGCATCCAGGGATCATTGATGATAATTCAGCACACAGGCAGTTTACTCCAGCAAGCAGCTTAGAAACTACTCTACCTGGTCTGCTGTCTCATAGGAAGATTTCTATGTGCCCTTCCCCCCCTTCATTTTCAAAGCAGGTAATTAAAAGTATCAAAGGGAAGTATCTCTGTCTCATTACATTTCTCATTTATACAAATATAATACGCCAGGAAATTATTTCAAGCACGAAAGAAATAAGAAAAGCAGCCTAGCAGTGGTCCAGTCCAATGCTGCAATTTTATAGATAAGAAAATGGAAACCTAACTCTTAATAAATTAAAAAAAATATAACACTTTAACGTAAGTAAAGAATTAAAATAATGGATAGACTACATATATTTCTATGATTAACTGGCTGTGCAACTTATTTTTTCAGTAGGTATAAATTAAGGTCCCTAATAGTGTAAGTATTTATAACTGTTTATAGTTTGCAGTACCTCAAATCAGAGCCTTGTCCTAATAATTGCTCATTTTTCAATGTTGAAGTGAAGTCATTTAATAACACTTTTGTCAAATTAGAAGTTTAATGTAAAAGGAGGCTTATTATCAGCATACCAGCACTTGTTTCCTGAAAATGCGTGCTCATGTACTTTACCGAGGCAATACACTAGAAGAGCTAATGGGAAAGAGAAAGATGGAAAGAAAAAATTGCATGTAATTGGACAGCGTGTCTGGGATTGAAACCCAGGTCTCCTGCTGTTTCTTTGTAGCTCTGTTTCCAGCTTCCTGTTGGATGCAAGATTTCCCATTTGTAAAATAGGGATATCATTGCTGAAGCACTAGTAATGAAAAGGACTGTTTGTAGTACTGGCATGTGCTTAACGCTCATGAGCAGTTCCACTGATATCAGCATGACACCACAAGTGGTGAGCTTAACATAAGATCACTTCAAGGACTGAAATATATAGATTTTGTTAGCACTCTTTTAAATCTATTAAAAGCTTTAAATCCACAGTGTTTATTGACAAGAGTCAGTTTTCCTATTAAAGTGCAACAATGAAATATTCATACACCTTCACAGAAAAGTGAAGAAAACCAAGGCTAGATATCTAACTAACGCACACTGTCCTAAACAAAGCAACAGAAACCAAAATTCGGCACAGAAGCCTTATGATGGGAAGTAGCATGTAATAACAAGCATAGGAAAAATTGCCAATTTTTGCAGCCCTCTCTATTCACCTCTGTCAAAGAGGAGAGAAATCAATAAATTTAAAGAAAACTTTAAATTTAGCTATAAAAATATTTTATTGTTTTTATTATAATATCACCTAAAAACCCCAATGAGACAACAGGCCAGTCTGTACCCAAAGTGCTTGTGGTCCAAGTGATGTTTTGCCAATATTAATTGCAAAGGTTTCCATGCTCTATTTTGAAGATTGCTTGTTAGGACTTAAATGTCACAATCCCAATAAGGCAAAACCATGCTGGAGCAGGAAAAGCAGACAGTCACACCTCTTGGCCTCCTTTCCTTGCTTGAGAAGGCAGCTGGAGGAAAAGACATGACAGAAAAAATGGCCAAAAATAAATTAGACTTTTAAAATCCTATTTCAGGCTTAATGATCGAGGGTGTTAACTCAAGTAAGGATTTATAAATGTAATTTTGAAACTGATATCTGTTATTAACTAATGATTTTGCAGACCTTATATATTATCTGAAGGAAGTATAAACTCTGCAAGTTTCATAGTTGCAAGAAGCTGCACAACAACAGCCTCCAGGAGTTATTTGCAAGGGCAAAGGCAAGACTTGGATTGTCCTTCTCCAGACAAAGCACTGACAGACACTGCTTGAGCTCAAGGGGAATTATTTAGAGCCACGGGCAATATGGTCGTGGTAACTTTCCTCCGATAGGTGGATTTTTACTTTGTAGATTAATTATGCCACAGATACAAAGGTAACTGTGACGGCTATATGCGGAGCCAGCTCAACTTAAGTAGGCTTCATGCTCAGGCTGAGCACTACAAAAATAAAGCTGTATTATTTTGGGGTCAGCTTATGTCCAAATGCTCTTTCATTGCATCAGTATGTGCATGTTTCCCTGCTGGACCCAGGCTGGTCCCTTGGAGAGCCAGCACCTACAGCAAGGTTTACTAACACCAGTTGATCTCTTGCTTTGGCTTGATATCACACAACTCCCCAGGGCTTCATCTATGCTAGTAAGCTACATCGGGAAGGTCACAGGCATATGTATGGTCTCGTGATCACCTCTGCTGTACAACCATTGGCACGCTTCTTGATGCATCCAGGCCAATGAAGATTTTCTCACATAATGCTTATTACAATGCAGAGGTTATTATGGACAAGAAAACAGTTCTAACAGGCATTTTGGAGTTGATCACCTTGTGTTTGGAATGAGGTATGCTCTACTCTATGGAGGCCAGCATTACTGTGTCATTTGACCTCAGTTCCCAAGGACAATCCCTGGATATTTGATTTCCCTGTATAGATGTTGTATGAACGGCTGTACCCTCCACTCTTCAGAGCTCCTCTGCCTGGAAGGGCGTAACACTCAGGTTCAGTGCTGCATATATGCCTAGGAGTGCAGGGCCCATCACTGTGCTTGACACAAGCCCTTGCAGACTGGGGAGTATTGGGAGCTGAGATGCAGAAATGGGTCATCTCCTGGAGAGTTGCGTAAATCTGGAAGAGAAAGCATAAAGACAGAGCTAGAAAGTTCTGCAAGACTGCAAGTATCCGTACATAGGTATTTTCACATCACACTGCGGTGGGTCCCATAGTATTTATTGATCTGCCATGCTAGAGACAGGTGTGGCAGGACCTTGTTAAGTGAAACCGAACATGGTGGCCTTAAGATCTGGGGGATTTGTCCTCCTTGGTCTTGTTTGCTGCTGTTCCCTTTGGCAGATCCAGCCAGCAGCGAGGCTGAGTGTCAACTCCAAAACTTAAAAAAGCCACCACACAACACACACGCTGCCAACCACACATACCAATGCTGACAGAGAGTAGATGCCTTTACCAGCACCCACACAAGCACACACAGCATGTGCAGCAAGACCAGCAGCACAGGCACCTCGATCCTGCTCCTCCGCGCCAGCTCACCAGGACTGCGTTTCCCAAATGGGTGTGCAGACACCCCTGCTCTCTTGATTTAAAGACACACAAACTCTCAACTGGACATTAAGTCCACCCACAATCCCACTCATTTATCCCAGCTCCAGCCTTGTTTTTTTCAGTTTCTGGTTTCCAAATCACTGGCTAATCCAGCTTGAAGCTTGGTAGCAAATCACATACATACTGCCTCATGCATATCCAGAACAGAGAACAAAGTCAAGAAAATACAAATAGGGTTTAAGGAGACAACAGGACAGACTGCTGCAATCAGGTGAGTGCACTGACTGACACCTCAGTTACACATGGCTGGTCACTTTTGTCCCCCTTGCTCTGCTTTTTCCCCACACTTGTTCTTCCCCAGCTCACCTTGATCCTTCTCCTTCCAGCCTTTGTCCATCCCCTGAGCATCCCAGACTAAGTTTTGCACAATCCCACAAACCCCTCAAATATCCATAGTAAGTTTTGTCTTTGTCTCTCCAAGGTTACACCTGCACGGTCACTAACCAGGCATGCTCACAACCCAGGGGCCCTTGCTGTCTACACACGCTTGCAGGACTCACTTGCCTGTGGTGGAACACGGTTCCAGGACATGAAGGCTCTGTTTTACCTAGCAGGTGACAGTGACATGCATACTGATCATAGAGGAGAAAAGGCTGCCATTTCAGAGGTGAGTTTACTGTGACAAATAGAAAATTCATTAAGAAGCTGCTCAATAGTTTCTGTACGTTACATTTTAAGCCATAGTGTATTACTGAGGAAAAATGGACATGATATTATGCACAGATCATTAGAAATTATTGCTGTCTGAACTAATCTAGGATGGACAGTCCTAGACAACGCTGTGTTAGGTAAAGACATTATTACTTTTTTCTGACATGTAATGCTAAACAGAGCCATTAATTAAAGTAAGACAGGGCATGTGTGGAACAATTTGCATACTCTTTTGAAAAGTGAAATAGGTCTACACTGAATTTCCACCATCTGGCAAAGCAGAAAACTGTCAATATTAACAGCACTGTCAAGCCACCATGGAAGGAATTACAGAGATAAAGGTGATGGAGGCAGCACCATTATCACTTGCTGGGAAGCTTTACTCCTGAGCAGAAAGAAAAGATGGTTTGCCCATAGCAGGAACTCATGTGGCAGGGACTTTATGACAGCAGTATCAGTCTAAAAGAGAAGAGTGACAATTCATTGTCTTATTGAGACATATTAGTTGTTGCTTTTGTTGGACGCAGAAGGCAATATTGCAAAGATGCCCGAAGGAATTCACAAGAGGTGGAAGATTTTCTGACCTTTCATCAGCTTCATTACACAGGATCAGGGAATTTTTTGCCATAGGTGCTTCCTCCTCTTCTCCTTTTGGTCATGAAACACTTCTCATATTGCAAAAGACATAATACTGCCAATATTTTTATCACTTTACTTGTGTTAGAAGAATATCAGGCATACTAATTAAGACATTCTACAGAGAAGCTATAAAACAACCCAATGCACTTACAGCCTGGTTTACTGCAGTATATAGTGGGTCAACCAGATAATAAACAAGGAAAGATCAATTGTAGTTGTTGGAAGTATTAGATAAGAGTTATGTTCAGGCTTGGATAACATTTCTGGGACAATGACACTTTTCCAGGAATTTATTAGGCTAAGTTCCATGTGAGAATGAGTTGAGCAGCTTTACTGAAATCAGCTGAGTTGTATCAGTAGCAGCCAATGGAGAACTGAAGTCAGGGAATATAATGAACCTTCAGCTCAGGTGTGTGCTTCTAGCTGCTGGGCCCGGGAGTGCAGCAATCAGATGGTGCTACAGGAAAGCTGACTGTCAGTAAGTGGTACTTTTAATAATGATTTTTCTGGGTATTCAGCTGGTCAGAAGGGGTGCAGTGATGCTTATGTCTTGTGTTGTAGGTATGACTGAGGATATATGGCAGGGGGTCATGAAGCAGTCAGTGTTGTATGCCTAGGCACTATGTTTAGCTAGAGAAGCCCTATGTGCTCCCAGCAAGGGGGGAAGCATTAGTGTACTCTCTAAGAACTTGTAGAAGAATTATCATGTAATCAACTTAATAACAGTAGGTGAAGAGTATTAAACTTAGCAGATGAATATGTAATGCTGACTTGTAAATAGCAAGCTTTGCCTTTTTAAGGAAACAAGACTCAGTGTACTTCTACTGAATGTTAGCTCAGTTGCCTTATGTGACTTAAACTTAGCAGGGAATGGTGGGTTGGTGTGGTGGGGAGTAGGCTAAAGGCCCTAAAATGATTTGAAAACTTAAAAACACTTTGAGCTTTCTCAGCTCCGAAAACCAGGTGGGCGAGACCTCACTGCTGTTGACTTCTATAGTGTGTCACACACACACACACAAACACATGAAGAGTATGGGCAAAACTCCTAATAAAGCTGGCACTTGTCACACCAGAATCACGTGCAGGGCAGCAGTCTGCAACAGCCCAGCCCTTGTTAACCCCTGGGCTCCTGGGTTGTCTTATGGGCCTGTTCAGTGAACAAACAATTGCTGGAATAACTTTCGGATTTCTGAGGGGACGGGGTAGGGAGACATTTTTTTGGGGTCAGCTTATAATGAAACTTTCTATTTTGGTATTTTCTTAGAGCTTTAGGCTTGCCCAATAAAGATGAATGCAGGGAGGAGGGCAGCGGTTAGCTCAGTCACCTCTCCTTTACCAGCCAAACAAGCAGTTTTCCCTAGTCCTCTTCCCAAAGTAGGCTAGCCAGAGGCCAGATTATTCTTAAAATAGCTAAACCTTTGGAGATTGACCCTTTCTCTGAGTTATAAAAAAGGATAAGAGAGTTAATGCCTTTGAGGAAGAAGCAGAGGAGTAGAAAAACATGCTTTCATCTAGGAAGTTATCTGAGTAATCAATTACTCAATCACTCTCTCTGTCACTTTTCTGCATCCACATACAGTTTCTTTATATGCCTTCTCTACTAGGCTGCTAAAGGTCTACAGCAAATCTCCTATGGATAGCTTGCAGTTGTGAGTGTTTGTTACAGGAAAATGTTACTTCAAAATGAAAGGTCTTTCAAAGTGTTGGGTTACAAAATCAGAGTTCTTCAGTCTTGTCTCCCCTCTCCCTGCTCAAACACCTTGCAGAATATAATTGTAAGCAATTTCAGCCACGTCTTATTCCAGCTACTGGGGAATAATCTGTTCACTTTCTCCACCTGCCCAATTCTACAGTGTTTCTGCTCACCAGTTTTTCTCCCCCACTATGCTGAAGCAGAGCAGCAACAGTAAAGGAAGAAGAAAGGTGGAAGGATATGCTGCATAGCTGAAATGAGGTGATTTCTGGTTCCAGTCGAGAGGAGACAATGATCTCTGCATGTTTAAAGACAAATATTTTAAGAGCGATTTTGAACAGGAGTTATTCTTGCAGTAAGCCGGAGTAATGGGTGAGGATATCCTCTCTGGGCTGATACGGATCAGGAGGAATGCCAGTCTCTGGTATTGCAGATAAATGTAACTTGTAGGAGGGAAGAGAACTGCGTCTGGAGTTACTTGCTCTGACAGCAACTGTATGCAGTGTCCCAGGTAAGAGCTGGTGTCGAGACCAGTGGCCACAGAGCAAAGGGAAGGCTGAAAGCTAAGGAGCTAAAGTATGACTCTACTTTGGAATATGATTGTGAAACCAGCACTTTCTCACACAACATTTTGCCACTTGTTGGTATTTCAGAGTGTTTGAGGTTTGAAGGGACTTCTGGAGGTCATCTGGTCTAGACCCACCCTCCTCAAGCAGGGCCATCTACAGCAAGCGGCCCAGTACCGTGTCCAGATGGCTTTTGAACATCCCCAGGGCTAGAGGCTCCACAACCTTTCTGGGCTACCTGTACTAGTGCTCGGTCGTCCTCACAGTGAAAAAGTGTTCCCTGATGTTCAAATGGAACTTCCTGTATTTCAGTTTGTGGCCATTGCTTCTTGCCCTGTCCATGGGCATTGCTGAAAAGAGGCTGGCTCTTTTGTTCAGTCTCCTCTGACTTCAATAGCAAAAATTAAGCAAGATGCCCCAGAAAGTAAGCTATCTGAGACATAAGACCATCAAGGAGCTCAGTGGGACTTGTCTTAAAATTGTCTGAAGACAAGACACTGTCTCCATGTGGCAAGGAGTGCAGAGGGAAGTTTTCACCATGTTACTTCAGTACCCTTCACTTATGCTAGCATTAAGGGAATAGGGATTACAATCGCTTCAAAATACCACCATTAAGAAATACAATGTTATTTTCTGGGTTCTTGGAGACATGTCTTCTCCTAATGAGCTTCTAATTCTCACTTTTACTCAAAGTAAAAGGCTCAGTAAACTATCTAAACTTACCTAGTGCTGCCTGTCCACAGCAACCACTGGGTATCAAAGCTTTTTTGGAAAGCTTTTTGCCTGCTCTCGCAGTGAGTTTGTTACATTGCTTTGTGTTCTAAATATGCACCTTGAGGTTTGAAGCACTTCTTGCTTTGCAAGAACTGGCCAGGGACAGGGCCCTGCTTGGCTTCAGCGTCTGCTGTGACATTCAGCCACAGTTCTGCCCACTCCTTATTCAGAGTGGCTTGGACCTGGCATCTCTCATCACTGGCCTCTGCTTGGTGTTTGTTTCAGGCAAGATCTGTTTTCTATCAAATTTATTGTTCACCATTAACCATTGGGAAAATGCCAAGGTCTAACCCCTCCTCTTCTGTTTTGCCTATCATGTAATCCCTCTTTTGAGAAAACCCTATTGCACTGATTAAGGGGTTATACAGTGCTCATAAATCTTCCACTTCTCAACTTGCACTTGATAAATTGGGATTGGCCATAGTTGGAGAGGCAGATGACTGCCAAGTGCAAAATACCCATCCTGGAGCCAGCATCTAGGGCATGGAATTGAAGGTGGCCAGAATCATAATTCATGCAAAATTATCTTCTTGGATGCTCCAGCTCTTGTAGCAAACTCCTACAGTACTGCCAGTTTGTTTAACTGTAAGTAGCAATGCACATCTTGCTAAATCGAGCTTCAGACAAGGCAGCCTACTGGGGACTGGAGGAAACCACTAATGTGTCTCTTTCTCTGGCAGCCTTGTGAGCATCCCAGCCAGGCTGACAACAGACCAGCAGACTTGCTTACTCTTGTACGTATGCACAACAAACAAAATATGTTCCTCTGCAAGAGGACAATCTGGTCTGTAGAGCCTTCTTTATGACCCTAGTGAGCATGACCCCAGGCATAGCGAAAAAATTCACAGGTTAGCTTTTTTCAAAGGCAGCAAATTAGAAGATCACAGAATATTGGGAGTGGCATGAAAAGGTTTTTTATTACTCTTTCCCATGAATTACAAGGCCCCTGATTATTTTGCAAATAAAATAAATCTAACCTTGTTCCTAGTCTCTTTCTAGGACTCATTAATTTCTTTAAGTGAAAGCGACGTTTTTCAAGAAGCAGTATATGATCCTTCCTCTTTCTTTGCATTTGCAATAGTATAAGTGACAGGCCAGAATCTCCACCAAGTATTTCAGGCCAGTGAAACACTTGTATCTAGTGACTAGCCTTCTCCAAGTTTTTGTATGCCGTCTCTGACCACTAGGATTTGTGCATAGTGGAAACTTTCTGAAGAGAATCTTTGGTTCCTTTCCCTTGCGTCCTCTGCTGAACCTCAGTATCATGCCTCTCCACACATCACGGGTTACAAGGTTAACAGTATCCCACATTCACTTCCTCACAGAAACAAATACTCTGTGGCTTTGTGTCAGTTGTGCCTGGTCAGAGTGGTATGAAAGGATATTGCCATGGGTGACTTTCTAGCTTTGCTTGCGTAGTTTCCTGCATGAGGCTCCTCTATTGCTTCTTGCAAACACTCAGATTTTAAGTGTAGTATAAAAAGTAGAGCAGCAGAACAAGAAAGTCATCCTTTCTGGCATATTTGGATATCTGAGCTAGGTTCCAGTGGCTAGGCTCTTTGTTCATATGCATATCCACTGATGCCTGTTAAGACCTGTACGGAAGGATCCTGTACAGGTCTTAATCCTTGCAGGATCTCACCGCAATCTCATGAGAATCTCTATGTGAAATCTGATTCATAAGAACAGTGAAGCTGGGAAATCAGTGGACTGAGTTGGCGTGCAGATGGTCTACGAAGACACTGTGTATGTTCCAGAAAGGTATATGAACAGGTAATGTCATGATAACTCACTATTCCAGTCTATGCTAAACCATGTTGTCTCCCTGTGTAATGAAATCCACTGGTCCTTCTGCTTAAGCAGTTGCTTCAGTATTTTTTCAGCTGCAAGTATATACTTCTATCATAGTCTTTCCTCAAATTGCCCAGTACTCAAACAATGAATATCAATAATCTAAACTTTGCAGGTGTCCTTTAATTTTTATTAGTTTAAGTGGAAAAGACAAGAGGCAGACCTGAGTGATTTTTGCAATGTTCCTTCTGGTGATCCACTTTTGTTTCTCTAACCCTGTAAGACCACTGATGTGTCATTCCCCAAAGAGGTAATTTCTAAGACTTGCAGAATTTCTGGATTTATTTGTCCAAATTCTTCCCTTGTCCAAATCTTAAACTATGCCTCATGAGGGATCCTCCTAACAGATTAATGCAGCTCTACAGCCCTGTGTTCTCACCTCTAGAGTCCTGCTGAGCCCTGCAGGTTGCCATTAACAAAGTCAGAAATGGAAGAGCTGAGTGATACTTGAAAAGCAGAAAATCCTGGAGACACTGGCTTGGGTGTTATAGTAGATAAGAGGTGATCAATGTCTTTAGCAGAATATAAGTGTGCATGATCCCTTCACTTCTTAAACTCCTTTGAAAAACCAAAATGCACTGCGCAAAACTGCACTTTGAGGTGAAAGCGGCATCATTCTTCCCAAAGAGAACGTGAGAACAAAGCACAATCCCATCCCAAGGGAAACGCTGATCTTCTAGCCTTTGTTTAGTCTTGCTTATTGACAGGGGTTTGCACTGAAAGCAAAGGAAGAATCAGTGCGTGCAGTTCTGGGTTGGCTTGCTGTGTTAATATCTGCAGCAGTGACTAATGTCTGTTGTCACATATTCCCACAAGGAATAACATCCCAGTAGTGAACTCTGAGGAAGTGCCAGGAAGCCTTTGGCATTCTTCTTGTTCAAATGGTTTGGCATTTTCTGTGCTAGCAGTGAATACAACACCCCTAAATCTCATTTCTCCACAGCTTGGAAAAGTGAAATGAGCCCAGAATGGCTGACTGTTTTCAGTCTTGTACTACTTTGTCCCCAAGTACTATCACTCTACTGAGACTTGAGATTGTTTGTAACATGTCTGTCACCATGTTCAGCTGAGATGAATGTTAACTGGATCTATTCAAGGCAATATTACTGCTCTGTCTTATCACAGAGTTGATCTAAGCTCCAAAGATGGTGTAGAATTACCAGTGTTTTCCTCTCAGTCTGCATAGGCTACTGTGTAAATTGTCAGGTAGAAAATTTCTGCACTTTCCTCACCAGAAACTTAAACCCCATCTTATTATACAATTATAAAATTTTCCCCACACCAGCATTGGTTATGTGTGATGGTGTCTTTTAATTCAAGAGTGTGGCCTGCCTCTCCATCCCATGCTTCATCTCCAGAAAGGATCTGGACGTCCTTGGTTCTTCCTATCATTGCTAGCATCTTCACTGTACCAAATACTGTTACCTTAGGCTTTGGGCACTGGTCAGATACTGGGGACTTACCTGGTGACTGGACTTGTCATTCCTTATTTTAGCTCTGTGGTTCCTAACGAAGCTAGCTGATGCACAGAACAGCACGTGCTCAGGAAGGTGTGCAATTCATGGGGAGGAATATGGATGCCTCGGTGCAAGGCTTTCTCTTCTTCCCTTAGGGACCTTTAAAGAGATTTCCTAAGCCTTTGAAACCTATCATATTAAGTTTAATGTATTATTATTTTAGTACAGTATTGTTCCAGATTATTAAAATACTTTGTTATTCCAGGATACTTTTTAAAAGTCATAGAGGCTCATTTGTAAGCTCAGCATGATGGTAGGGCAGGCCCTCATCTTTGTTTTTGGAACAGAATTACCTTGCAGCACTGTTTTCTGATGCTTTTGTCTTACTGTGACAAAGCTTAAGAGTGAGCCCATGGTTGTGCTTGGATCTGCTGGGATGGATGCAGAACAGAGATGGATGATTCTTCTGTCAAAAAAGAATGAAATCGTGGTGATCCACTGTTATTGTACTGCTTAAAGTATGAGAGTGCTGGGAATAAATTTAAGATATAATATTAGGATATAATTTCAAACAAATTCATCTCATCTTGTTTGCAAGATCATCTTATTAAATTCAGCTGGAGGAAAATTTCCCTCTTCTTTTCCCCCAAAGGAGTTATTTCAAAACATTTATATAGCCCTGTAACATTTACACAGTGCTCTACGCTGCTAACATGCTTCTTACCTAGGTGAGCAGAGACAAGAGAAATACATGGATGATGAGCCATTACTGATGAAAAGGAAGGAGAGAAATGAAGCAGAAGGATTAAGGAGAAGCAGAAGAGCACTGGGCTATGAGCAAACCAAGGCTGAACCTGAAGGAAAGTTATTGCAGAACATAGGAGAGGAAAGTTAAATTATTTGTATGTGCCAAATATTCGAGAGAGAATGAGGAAGGAAATCAACAAAACAGTGTAAACAGGGGGAAGAACAGATGTCTAATTAACCTAATTTTTTTTTACAGCAAAGTCATTCCTAAATGTCCCTGCAGAAGTGTGAGCCATTTGCCAGGAAGCACCACTAGTTAAATTAATGTAGCAGTGACATTATGTTTAGAGACAATAGAGGCCCAGTTATCTTCTCACATACACCCACCTAAATCAGCTGAAATCAAAATTACAAGCTATGGTAAAAACTATGCAAGGAAGGAAAGCAAGCCCTAGGTCTGTGCTGCTTAGGAGTTATTTCCACCATGCAAGGATAAAGAGTGTGACCTCTGCTGCATAGAGACCCAGAGCGCAGGAGGAGGGTCTCCCTCATCTTGTAACCTATCTGCTGTTACACCTGAGACTACAATAGAAGTATTTTAAGCCTAAACTTGATCAGAAACCCTGTTTTATCACAAGTGAGGTTATAGCACATAGCGTAAGGAATTGCTACAGAGAATTTTATATATATACGACTTCACATATTTCCAATATATAGTGTAGTTTGGAATTTATAATGTGGGTTCTCTGGCCATTTTCACACAAAATTCAAACTAAACTCTGAACACTCACTTCCATTAAAGACTGCCTAAGCATCAGATAATACTGCCAATTTACACAGGCTGAGGGTATAGTTAAATCTTTTGTGTTAAAGGTAGACTGCAAAAGATGAGATATTGGTGCCACAGATCTGTGTGAACAGCATTTAAAAAGTTGATTGCATGCAGTTGGCTGTCTGCCATTTGTGGACTGGATTTTGTTGCATTGAGTTCCTTCAACATGATTGTCTCTTGCATCAAACCTCTTCTGCTCTATGGACTTCCTTGCCACTGAAGTCAGTGAGGTTAGTAAAACCCAGGGAATGAGAAAGCCTCTCTGGAAAAGGGAAATTAAATTTCCGTTTGGAGTACTGTGAAGATCTTGGGCAATCTGTACATGTTGATACATCAGGATCTGTGGAAAGTTGGCCAAAACATTCCATTTTTGTTCCCTTTAAGGTTGTTGTCTCTAAGGGCTACTTTCTCATGTTTTGAGAGCTTTCAAAAATGTTAGGAGTCTCTTCTGGATTTTGTTACCTTGGCTTAGAGATGCTACTTAGAGAAAGTAGAAACAAAATGGTTAAATTGAGGTGGATGTGTCTATTGGTTTGAAACTGGGGAAAAGTAAACAAATAGTATACATAACTTCAGTCAACCCCCTACAAGAATAGCTACAATATATGAAACTAGAAAGCTATTTTCTGAGGACCTGGGACAGATTAGCTATTGAACCCGGTGGAGTAGTCCCCAGGTGGATCTAAGATTCCTGATTCCAGTTTAATAAACAGTTGTATTGGAGAACCTACCTCAACTCAGTTCATTGCACCTGTGCTAAAGCAGGGATAGATGTGACTTGGTGCTGTAATTCCTGAAAGCATAAGGTAATCTCTTACTGCCCCTGGCCACCAACACATCTTTCTTGTCCTCTCACTGCCAGAGTCCCATTAAACGAAGTATCTAGTAGAAGTTATGATCTGACCAAACTGCCTCCCTCTAACTACAGGGTTGCAATGAAAGACCTCCAGATGAGGATCCAAAAAGAGTTAAGGAGGGATTGAATTTACAGAAAGAATATCTGCCTCATTAGGGATGATTAATGTGAAGGAAGAGCTCATTTATCTGGAAGGCACAGTGCTGGAGCAGACTCTGCGGGCAGGAGCAGGGAAACGTTTGGCTGGAGCAAAAGCTGTAACCGCAGAAAGAAAAAGGGAGAGAAACAATCTCTGGCACTTAATAAAGGATGCAGGAAGAGCAGGGCCCTTTCCGGATTCTGCAGGAGAATTACCTTAAATAAAAAAAAGAAATATCTTCATTAAATGTCTTAGGGCCTTGTGGCTCTTCTTGCCGCCTTCTCTGGCTGAAGAAATATGGTCCATCTTCCCTCTCTGCCACAGGTGTTTGGTGAAACAGCTATTCTGCACCCACTGCTGCCTGGTGTTGTGTTGCCTCGTTGCATTGCACCTGTCCAGTTTGCCAATGAGCCTGCAGTGTGTACTGCTGCTAGCTGGAAGGGTTTGGCAGTGCCCTCGCTATTGGAAGCAAAATACAGAAGAGCGAGTGACCGGCTTCCCTGTGTATCCACGTTCACCTGATGTTGCTGATGTTTAGAAACCAATACATTTGGTGAATGTGGTTGAAAAAGAATGCTATAACCTGGCAGTTCCTCGGTCACTTTTTCTAATAAATATTTTTAGGATTGTCTAGGCTAATGGTCCCCATGCATCCTGGAGTACAGCAGCACAGTGGTTATTCTAACCTTTATTTCTGGGAAGTCTCATAACTGAGCTCTGAATGCTCAGCAGCAAATAAACTATGATGGGAAATCCAAGAGGTATCTACAGGACACTTTATCTCTGATATCTGTCTTTATAGTGCTTTGCTGCTGAGTTACTAGTAGATTTTTTTAAATTGGTGCTGCTGATGAAAGTGAACTAAAGCCATTGGCTGCTTGAGCAAAAGCACATTAATAATCTTCCTTTCTACATGATGGCTCAAGATTGAATGGTTTAGGCAAAGGAATTGGAATAATCCAGGGAATTTTCGAAGGAGAAAAAAACTAAACTACATTAATGTGACCAAAAAGGTCTTGTGTTGAGTGGTATGTAACTGAAATGAGTCAAATGTCAGTGAGGGTCTTGGCATCTGTAAGCCTCATCATACACTCATTCCTTGGGAAGTTTTGACATAGGCACAGTTTGGATGAAATGCCCGGGGGCACGAGCTTCCAGAGGCAATTCAGGCAAATTCAGCATAAAGGGAGTCACAGCAAATCTGGCGAGGCTGCTCCAGAAATGAATCTGATCTCATTTGTTCAAGTTATTTTTAGGAAAAAATTCAGGGTCATTGTGTGGGAGAAATTTGTGTTCTTGCTGCTATGCAAATCTTTTGTGTCTGCTATGTGTTGCCATCTCTTATCTGGAAGAGATCAAAAACATTAACTTGGAAAGAAAATTGAGAAGCATTTTGGGATGAGATAAACGTGGTTACTGAGAGCTTTTTTAAAGAATTTGCTAATTTTTAATACAAGTATTTTTAAATGAAAAAATACAAGGAGTCATTGCTAATTATTTTATAAAAACTTAAATGCAAATGTGTAAAAACACCATTCAAACACCTAAAACATAAAATGTTCTACTGAGAAACAAATTATAAATTAGTCTTGACCTGCTAACTTAGGTCTTAAATGCCTGTCTTCTTCGGTTTGGGATCTCAATAACATTGCAGTACAGGTAGAACAATCCTATAGCTGACAGTGGACCGGTAGAATATAGGGGTGAGTTGAAGAGACTTGAGGTCAACAGGGTAAATGTAAATTCTGCCTGAGGAGCTCAGAGGTAGCTGTCTGAGGCAAAAGACTTTCATGCAGCTGTAAATTTGTGTCTGAATAGGTCAGGTAAATACGAAGTTTAGAGGCACTCTCCTGAACCCCAGTGTGTGACAGATAATAAGAATATCATAGTACAGCCATCGCTTTCATTTTAATCATACCTACGTTTGGGGCAGTGAGGGCTGCTTTGTGTCATGCTGGATCCTGTTGGCTGGGTAATGTGGGGTCTTAGAGCCGGAGCTAGAAGTGTTCCCTACCTCTGGGGTACTTCTGCAGGGCTTTGGGACTGAGAGTGGGAGTACTTCATGTGTTGGGACTGAGAAGCATCCATGCACTGTGAGGAGCCGTGTGGCAAGAGATTACATACATGGTATGTAAAGGGCATCAGCAGAGAGGACACACTGAAGGGCTGGTCTTTCCCTGATATTTGTCTGCATTTTGCTTAGTCTCAGGCAGCTGCTTTTGGAAGAACATGAGCTTTCATGAGCATCTGTCACCACTAACTAAATCCTATTCCTAATTCTGGAGAGGATGGAGAGCACTGGTGATTTCAGCAGACCTTATCCAGCATCTGAGCCTGACAGTCTCCTACTGCGTGTTTTGTCTGAGGGTCTGGAGTTGAATCTTGCTGAGCTGCTCTCTCCTGCGTGCAAGACCTGACAGCTATTTTTTTTTTCCCCTTTGCATGTACGCTGCTGATTATCTCTCTCCCTGCTGACTTCCTTGTATAGGCAGCCAGGAAGGGTGAGGGGCACAGGTGGAGAGTTACCTATGGGGCAGAAGAAATGGAGCAGCTGATGGGAAAACACAGCATTAAGAAAAGTAAAATCCTGCCACTTATACTTCAGGGCAGACATGTTAGGAGTTGCTGTCTTAGTAATTGTTCAGCAAACACAGTCCCAGACCCAATGCAAGTGGTACCAGTAAAACTCAGAAACCTGGTGGCTTTGAGATTTGTTTTGAAACTAAAGTCCATACTTATTGCAAGCTGCATATATCTCAGAACAGTTCATTATAGGCTGTAGCTGTTGGCTGGGGTCTGGCCCCATGTGTTCCTCGGAGGGTATCTCCAGTTGTAGAGGGCTTTCCCTTTCAGAGGGATTTGGCAGCATATGTGCCTTTGGCTGGGAAGCACTGGCTGGAAAGGCTCTGCTTCCATTTTGCTCACAGTTTCTAATTACTGCCAGTGATGTGACTGTTCAGTCACAGGCAGCTGTGTGCAAGGCTTTCTGGGCACATTAAGTTGCCAAACATTTTCCATGGCTGTATAAATTGTTCCATGCGGGCAGCCATCAGTGTAAAGGAAAACAACATTGAGGTGCGAGCAAGTGAGGAGAGACCCTGTAGCTTGCTGAAATATTGCTTATACTGCAGTGCTCAACAGGCTTCTAAACTCATGTTGCAAGACGTTTGTTTTGCCGGGTCTTTCTGTTCAGTTGCAGCATTTCAGTAAGTGGAGTCTAGCATCCAGGTGTTCCAGTGTATCCTCTCTGATGCTGGGCAGCACAGGGAATTTTGGGAGAGTTTCCAGAAACCACAGAGATGTGAGAGAATCTTTCACTTCCTATAGTCTCCTGAACTTTCAGAAACAAACTTAAGCCTGAAAGCAACAGGTTTTGTCCTTTGCAATTTTCTTTCCTCTCTTCCTTCCACATACCTCCTCCTTTAACAAGCAGCTGTTATAATTCTGGATATTTTTGCTGTGCGTAATTTTCCCCCTTTGAATCCAGTTTGAGTCTTGGCATGTTGGCAATGAGTTCCCCAGCCTGATTTCACACTGCATGAATGATGCTCCTTTCTCTTTTTCCACCTTTCAGCTTCCTTTGTTCCCACCCAGGGAGCCTGGATGCTCCCAGCCCTTTTTCTTCAAGCTGTGCACCATTCTATAAAGTCTTCCCTTTTTTTCACTGGTTTGTTTCACAGTCCAGGTATTTTCTATTTTTTTATTGGATGATAATTTTTTTCTAAGAAAGTGCTCATTTTTATCGCTATTCTGAGTCTCTTCTAGTTAAGAGATGTCTTATTTGGATGGCATGGCCATCACGCACAGTACTCCAGGGAAGGCTGTGCTGTTACATGCTGTTCTAAAGTCTTTGTCTAATGGAGACTTAATAGCATATAGCAGATAAACAAAGGAGTTTAGAATTGGATGCGACCCAGAAAGCTGGATCTAAGCACCTTTAAGCTTCAGGGAAACTTGGATCCAGATCAGAGGGGTTTTGGCTCATATTTAGAGTGTAGTCAGCAATTACTTCCATAACTGCTGAACTCAAGCAAAAATTTAGCAGAGGGTTATGTATAGCTCCTTTAATCTGCTTTGGAAAACTGCCCATTCTTGTGGTAGTCAAAGACTGAGGAATTGAAAAGGTGACCTAAAGCCACCTCTACCTCTTAGCTCTTGCAGGGAAGACAACTTGCTGCACTAGAAGAACCATCCATTTGCTTTTCTTGTCTGTGCTTACCCCTTGCACTACCTACAGTTCCTGTGTCGTGCCAGCCTCCTTGATTTCTAAGTGGTGCTGGAGGGTTAGAGACCTCCTGGGTGGGTACCTGTGTACCTCCTGTGAAGAAATATCCTCTTTCTGAACCTTTGTGTCACCATGTGTGTGTAAGTGAGATGGTCAAGAGATCCCTGCTGGGATCTAGCAATAACAGAACACCTGTCTTTCAGCTCTGACTCTGAAGTATTGACAGGAATTTGATTTTTGTCTCCCCTCCCCCTTTTTTCTTGTCCTCTTTGAAAAACAGGCCCCCTGCTGAGGACTTGTTACTTGCAGGATGTCCATATTCTTACTGCTGTCACTTTTCATGTAAGTAAGGACAAAGTGTTGGCCTTATAGCTGAGAGACTAATTTATGTTATAGTCTTTCCCCCCTTGCAATTTCAGTCAGAAAATTGTAGTATGCATGGAAGGGTATGGTAAACAGGCAAGAGCTGTTGGTAGTTGAAACTGGAACTTTCCATGTTGCCAAAAAATATATGTGATCTTAAGCATAGGAATATTTATAAAGGTAATACTATTTTTCTTGTTCTGAGAAAATGTGGAACTCATTCCTAAGGATTAAAAGCTTGGATATTAGAATAATGTAAGGAAGACATAAGAAGATTGTAGAAGGCAAAATGTGGTGAAGACACTACATATGCGGTGCTTGCACACAAGTGTCATACTGTAACACAGCTCCACTGGCTGACAGGTAGTAGTTGCATTTCTGTCAGCAGGTTTAGTAGAACAGTGTTGGGGGGGCTTTTCTACTTTTAGTTTACATGAGCTGTGGAGAGGAAAAGTGATCTTATGCTATAGTTCCTACTGCATTCTCAATGGCTGCTGCTACCAAATCAGCTTAAAGACTTCTGGTGGCAGTATTTTTTCTAAATCTTTCTGAAAACTGAAATTATTTTTTCAGGTGAAGCTAGTATACTAATTAATTGTTCATAGGGTATTTAGGCAGATAGAACATGGATGGATCAAGGAATAAAAGAGGTTAAAAGGGAAAGAAATTGCTGCTTCCTTTTTTATGCGTTAAACCTCAGACTTAATCGAGGGCAAAGAACAGAATTTATCACCCTCCTTAACATTTCATGTTCTTAGTGCCAAACTCTCCCCTCCAACTTATTGCTTGGTACAGATCCATTTTCCATTCCACAGAAACAACCTCTCTAGCCATTTTTTTGAATCATGATGTCCCCTGAACTCCTGTCCTTCATGTCAATCTTCTGAGCACTTTCTACAAGTTTACATAATCCACATCAAACTGCTTTGGGCTCGGAAGATTGAATCCCCTTCCAGCTGTCCCTCCCAAGTAAACAGTTTAACTGGGCTCACTTTTGTTTGTTGCCCTTACTTCCAAGGGGTTGAGTACCCAATCTTTTTGCTGCAAGGGAAATACTACTTCTATGATTTTGTTCTCAGTGGAAGCTGAGGTTTGCTGTGTAATTGCAAAATTTGTGTTGATTCAGCTGAAGACACCTTTTAAGGCATGGCTGAAGATAACTTGGAGAAGTGGTATCACCTGGCAAGTTTGTGTCCTTTTTAGTAAGATGTGAGCTGGCTCTGGTAGCTCCAGGCTGAAGCTGGACTCCAGAATAAGAAGCTGTGGTGAAAGGGTGTGGTCAAAACATGCCCACTGTTTCCTCAAGATTCCCTGCTCCATACCTAACAGTACCTTATATCTTCAGGCTAAGAGACCTTTCTTTCTACTGAATCATTGTGTGACTCAACCTTTTGGACTAGTTGCACTGCATTTTTGTTGTATAAACTGGCAGTAGAACCTTTTCCACTGGAGGATCTCCACGTGGTTTCCAAGCATTGCTAAATCTATCCTTTCTTCTTTGTTTTTTCCTCTCGTTGCACTAATTTTCAGGAGGAGATGTAAGATTTGCAAAGGTTAAGAAAATTGCACAAGGTTATGATGTAAAATGCCAATAGTCAGGAATAGAACCTAGAAATTCTGCTCCCTAGTCTGTTACAGCCTTTGCAGTAAGACCTTGAAATGTAATCCTGAGGGTAACTAGTGGTCAAGAGAAGTCTTGTGTAATTTCCATTTTATATAACTAGACACAGATTTATAATGTAATCATAGAATGGTTAGAGTTGAAAGGGACCTTAAAGATCATCTAGTTCCAACCCCTCTGCCATGGGCAGGGACACCTTCCACTAGACCAGGTTGCTCAAAGCCCCATCCAGAATGTCCTTCAATACCTCCAGGGATGGAGCATCCACAACTTCCCTGGACAACCTGTTCCAGTGCCTCACCACCCTCAGAGTAAAGAATTTCTTTCTAATATGTCATCTAAATCTACTCTTTCAGTTTAAAACCATTACCTCTCATCCTATTGCTACGCTCCCTGGTAAAGAGTTCTTCTCCACCTTTTCTGTAGGCCCCCTTTAATTACTGGGAGGCTGCTATAAGGTCTCCCTGTAGCCTTCTCTTCTCCAGGCTGAACAACCCCAACTCTCTCAGCCTGTCTTCATAGGAGAGGTGATCCAGCCCTCTGATCATCTTTGTGGTCCTCCTCTGGACTTGCTCCAGCAGGTCCATGTCCTTCTTATGTTGGGGGTCCCAGAGCTGGATGCAGTACTCCAGGTGGGGTCTCATGAGAGTGGAGTAGTGGGGCAGAATCACCTCCCTTGACCTGCTGGCCATGCTTCTTTTGATGCAGACCAGGATGCGGCTGGCTTTCTGGGCCTTAAAGGATAGCATTTCATACATGTTAAATATAAACTTTTTCAAGTAGGTCACAGAAATAAACTGTTCAGTTTTCAACGTGGGAAAGCATGTCCACTACCATCTTTGGAATGGATGATTGTAGGAAATTGAGGAAAATGCCTTAGGAGGAGTAAAAGAAGGGAAAGGGCTTGTCATTTAGTACATCTACCATTGCTCTATGGAGCACAATTCACTGAACTACTTGTTTTAAATCCTATTTGTTGCAGGTGAATTCCTATTTTTACTTAGAGTTCCCAATCTGGCACTGGTTCTATGTCGATATATTGACAGATAACCTACATGTAGATGTTTATCTACAGAAGTTTTTGGATTCATATTTTTGGACTCTTTTTGCTTGTTAGATATTTCACTTCACTTGTTGGATATTTGGTAGCTCTGCTGCCTGAGTGATTAACAAGAGATTGAAGTGAAAAGTAAACTGTGAATTGCAGGTAGGAATTTGCAGATGAACCGAGAGATGAGTTGAGAATTCAAGAGGCAAGGGAATGAACAAACTTTTTCATAGTTATTTATAAGGTACTGATTTAAAAATATTCCAATAAGATCTCATGCAATACAAAATTGTCTTGACTGTATCCTCAACTTTATTGTGCTTAGCATTAACTATGGTAGCTATTTATTTAAAAAAAATAAATCTCAGCTGTCATGTTTGAAGCCTCGTATTGCGTACTGTTTAAGCTGCAGACTGTTTCCTCTCTCTTCCCTTTTGCTCTTTACTGGTGCTTCTTCAAGAAGCATTACCCCAGTGGGTTCCTTGTGAATAAATTCAATGCTGCTTTCCAGATTTAGGCATCCATGTGGCCAACATAAGCATCTTCTAGCCATGGAAGTGTAAATTAGGAGGTTTGTCTTAATTACACTCAGCATCAGCCTCCAACCATGTAACTTAGTAATTAGGAGCTGCTATTTGCAGATGACCTGTTGTTACTTTGCTGCCCCATGTCTTTGACCTAATGCAGATGGGTGACTTGTGCCTCTGGAACAGATGCATGGTTTTTGACAGTAATTTAGATGTGGGAGTATTCCTTCACCTCTGGGCAAACATCCTGAGCCCTACTGCAGCTCTCCTTTGCCATTCCCCTGGGTAAAATTAATGGCTGCACACATCTTGGACTCTGCAAATGTGTTTGCATTTTCAGTATTATCACTATCTATTACACACAACCTATAAGATACAGTTTGCCACCAGGTGGAAAACCGGGGAATGGGATGTTCATGTAACTTGGTGACTTTTCACTAAACAGACAATCCTTTTGTAATTTATTGATGTATAAAAGTGACAAAATACACTAGAAATAATTTAGTTCTCTTCTCCATCTCTGAATTGTCCCAAAAATGCCCTTTTAATGCAAGGAATTTAACAGTGCTGGGTGGATTGCTGGTACCATATGGTCTTAATCTAAAATATCTCTTGGAAAAATAATTTCTCCATGGGAACAGGTCCAACAGCAGTGATGATCTACTGTCTCGTCGGGGTTACGAATGTGTCCCGAAGTGTGAAATGGAAAAATGAATGTTTGTTTCAGGTATCTCATTGTGGTAATGACTAAGCACATCTCAGACTTGAGATATTTCTGTTTATAATTCTGCATGGTATGTATTATTATGCTGTTTTTTAAGGATGGGGGACCTAAGACACCAACTGTCATGACAAGAGTTGGTAACTGTATTTTTTTTTTTAAAACAGCGTTGTCAGGAGAAGGACAATGAGTTTCTGTTCTGCAAATATTTTCTTCAGCTCATTGTAGGGCCATGTCAAATGCAGTTTTGGAGAAACTGCCTCTCCTGGTGTGATACTTTTCCATGGATAAATAGGTTTTTATTCTCCAAAGCCGAGCACTTCATGCCAAACCTATATTCTCATAGGAATTCATATTTAAATCATCTTTTTATTCTTCACTTAGTGTGTGAGAGATTGACTTCCTTGATTGTCACGTTTGTATGAATGAATTTGTTCTGAGTTAAGTTTCTTAAACTGGCCATGAATGCTATCAAGCTGGGTCCATTAATGACAAATTACACATTACTGGTGTCTCATGCATTTTGTCAGTTGCCACTGACACATCAGTCTCTGCCAGGTATTATGAACACTATGTAATTTACTGCTTTAGGGTTTGACTAAGTGTACCAGGATGAGGGCTGCGTTAGCAGCTGGAGGGCAAAAGTAGTTGTGTGTACACAGTAGTACAGCAGGTACTGGTGCTTCCAGCAACTAATCTTTTGAGCGTGTTTTGCATATTGAGAGAGGCCATTGTTATGCAAAATACAGCCCCTGATTATTCCATTACAAGATTGTTCATTTGAAAAGGAACAAAGTAACTCATTTAAAAAGAAACTTGAAAGGGTTCTGTTTATATTACCTCGGGGAAGGAGGAAGGGGAAGGAACTTGAAACTCTGACTGCTGACAAAAGCTGTAGGTGGTTTTGGTGGTAAGGGAAGCTGGTGATGTGCTAGTAAGGGCAAAAGAAGTCCATCATTTCTATACAGAACGGGTAGGGTACAGCCAAAACCAGCTGATGTTGCTTTAGTGTGTCTGTGTAGGAGATGGTGTGCCAAATGAATGTAATACTTTCCCTCCTGCAATATCCAACAGCATATTTTTAATCTTTCTTCTGTGGACACGTACCAGTTAATCGCAGATGAACTACTTGATACTTGGCATTTGGTTCTGAGTAAACACCTTTGCCTGTCTAAATATTTGTTCCTAGGACTTGGAAATAACTTTGTACATATTTAGTGCCTGTACTATGTAGTTTTGTAACTTAAATGGGACCAAAATAATTGAAATGATCTGTTAAAAATATCTGTGGCTAGTTATAATACCTCTTAGAGGAAACACAAAACTTATGTCTACCACTTTATGCATTTTTCTTCCTTTGTCTAGTGGCAGTCTAAAACAAGATCTTGCTTCTAAATATAAAATGGATTGGAAGGATTACAAAAAACATTACCAGTTTGTTTTATTCTATAGGGGCTTTCCATAAGGCTTGTTTAAAACTGATTTACAGTTACTTGGTCTAGCCTCCCTTAATTGGACTGCTGGGGATTTTGTATCTTCACTGTGTGTGTACCTTTGCCTTACCAGTATGATGATAAATGAAGGGTCAGGTAAAGATGCAGGTGTTCTTCACTTTTACAGTTGACTTGTTTTTATAATGTTCTTTTTTTTAAATGTTCTTTATTCTCCTAAGATAATGGTGTAATTTTACACTTCTATATGAGGAAGTTTAGTTAGACCTTGAGGACTTAACAGCTCTGATCAAAAACATCTTTTTACTCAATAGGAAGTAGCTTTATAAACAAATGAAGAACTTGTCTAGAATGTAGTTAAAAGATAAATTCAGACTTCTCTGCTTCCCTGCCCTCACATATCTAAAACTTAGATACATCTTAGCTTTGGAGTTCTTTCAGTTATTGAGTGAAAACTCAACATAGTAAAAATACTCCTTAATACATTTTACTGGGAGTAAAAAAAAAAAAAAAGAATAGCTGAGGCGGTTAGAAAATATTCTTTCCTCTAAATGAGCAGTAAGCTGATTTCCTGAGGGATGAAGCCTTATATCCTTCCAGAATTCACATTAACAGATATATATGTAAAAACACTTATGACTGTTATGGACCTAGACATCCTAATATCATAACTCTATATAGATATGTGAAACTATCTGAATGGAACTCTGGGGAGTTCCTTGTACATGGGACTCTACGCCCTCCAAGAAACTTGTCAAGTGCAAGGCCTTCATGATGTCTTGAGGTAGATGATTTCACCTTCTAAATACAGTGTGGCAAGAAGCATTGCTTTAGGTCTGAGTATTCCAATTTCTAGTATCATTCAGTGTCCTTTTTCTCCTGTACTGTAACTGGGTGTCATGCAGTTTTCTTGCTGTGACTTTACACAAGTTATCATGATATTTTACATGTCTCTTCAGATTAATACAGACTTTGCCAATAAAATTTTGTTTTTGAACTTCAGTTTCCCTGTCTCTGCACCCATCTTCCCTCATACCCCCTTCCATGGGAAAAAAGCTGTTCAGGTCTTATGTTTCCTAGTGAGCTAGATAAAGCCTTACTGTAATCTTACTTTTTTCACCTCCCCTGCAGTAGCTTATCCAAGTCTCTCACTTTCTCAACCAGAACAAAATCATCCACCTCACTGGGTTCTCTTCCACCTGCTCCTATGTCTCTCAAACTGATGTCCCATTGACTTTAATGCATATTCTTCTGGGTAAACTGCATCAGTATATTTAGCCCTGGGTGCACAAAAACACCTTTGTCTCTAGACAGCAGGATTATCTGCTAGGAGCAATCAAAGTCTACAGCATGTGTTTTCATCACCTCCAGCCTGGCCTTATAGCTCTATTCATTGGGCATCTTCATATCACAAATTGCATGTCCATCAGACCCTTCACAGAGCAGTTCCCTTCAATGGTGTGGCGCTTCACCAAAGAGTTTGCTTTGCTGTGGGATAGGCTTCAGAGCCATGTCTATTGCAGGCAGGAAAAAAGTTGTTTAGGTTGTGCTGGCCAATACATGCCTTGGCAAGAAGGTATTTTCTGCAGGCTTAGGCACTGAACTAGGAACCAGTGAGAGAGGCAAGAACAAAGACTTTACTGGCTGAAGGCATATAGTCCTCCTTAGTAGGAATGATGAATTTGGTCTGAGGAGAGCTCCAAATATCTCCTAGGGTGTTCATTTTAGGAAACTATGGCTTGCGTTAAGCTTAATACTACAGAGCATGGTATGTGCTCACTACAAAATAAGCGTGACTATATTACCTGCTAAGCAACGGCACAGGGCTTATCCATTGCAAACCAATAGCTTTTTATCTCGGTGATCCCTTTGAAATATTTCTGCTCTCAGTCAGCTCTTGGTTCCCAAAAGCACTTTGCAGACAATGTTTAGTAAGCAGATTAAGTGAAGCTGTTGGAAGTCATGTAAGGAGCAGGAAGGTCTGAGAGCATTGCGGGGTTTCATACCACTAAAAACCATGCCTAGCAGCTAAGTGCCCACCAGATAATGCTAAACACTGTATGGGTAGGGAGACGGTGAGACTGGGCACTCTGTGCCACTTCTCTGTCAGTGGATGAGGCAGTGTGTGAGAGGAGAAGTGACAGCACGCTGTCACAGGTAGGAGGGCAAGGAGAGATGTTGGCTGCAGTTAACAAGCCCTCTCAGTTGCCAGCATCGAGAGAGAGAGGTGGCACAGCGTGAACCTCTCTCCTTCCTTTCGTCCCCATGGGAATGTAGTTATGCTTAGGAAAGCTGGGTGATGGGGGGAAGCTAAGAGTTTGACGTTACTGGCAAATGCACAAGACAAGTAGCTCTTTAAGAGAAAGGAAGGGAGGCTAAGGAGTGCTGGAGGCAGACAGAGACCTGTAACCTCCTGTCAAAATGGCTAGAATTTGAAAACTCCTAACTCTGCTGAGAAGGAATTAATAAGGAAATGGGGCTAAATTCCTCGGGAAAGCAGGTTTTTACAAGAGAAGTAATGGCATTGTGAGGGGGGGTGAATGGGCTTTGAGGAGAGGGGAAAGCAAACCAAACCATGAAAGTTCAAAAGAAATTTTTTTTTAAACCAGCAGGGTGGGAAGGGGGGCACTGTCGATGAAGCAGTTCAGTGGAAAGGAAGGATCTGGGCTTTGCTGTAGATCATGAGTCAAACACAAGTGGGCTTTGATGTGGTGTTTTGGTCGAGCAAGTATAAGGGACCTGAAAGGCATGAGAAATAAAGTGGTCATTGGTAGCAGTGTTTCACCAGGAAGTTTGGTATGTTTTAGAGATGCATAAGCAGGGAGTATACTGTGTGATAAATATCCATGACAAAAGTTAAAAGTTCTTGTCTCCATCTTTGTTTCTTGATGCACTTACTTTCAGCTGGGCTGGAGGAAACTGCAGTTTCTATTTTCAGTACCTTCTCAGAATGCATGGATATATATATTGACATTCTGCATTTTTTTGTACTTGATGCATAGGAAGATAAAGCTTAAAATAATGTGTATGTGCACAGGTAAGAAAGGAATGGGCTGAAAATGATGAGAATAGAACAGGGTGTCGTCGTAGGTTATAAAGTGGTTTACTTCCATAACAACTTAATCGTTCCCCATTTTTGTTTTTCCCAGTGACAAAGCAGTCTTGCAAGCTACTTAAGTAACCTTTTTTATTTTCTTCATGGGTACTTGTGGCTTTCTGGTAGAAGAATTCAGAATGATAGGGTTACTGCATAGAAATGTCTGTTAAAAATGTTAAAAATAATAGTTCTTATAAAAATCTTAACTATTCAATAATTTTATGCTAAATTGTTCTTTCAAAAAAGTTTCATAGAAGAAGCTGCTTCTTGCCAAGAATAACAATTAAAATAGATAAATTATTTAAGATGAGTCATTTTACTAGAAATAAATCTAAGTCTTATAGGAGTAGAAATACCAGGGGAATTTTAACTGTCTCCACTATCAAATAGTGCTTGCTTCTGTGTGTTACCACTGGGTAGTGGAGAATGGAGAAATGCTGATAGTAAAGGTAAGAAACAGAGTACAGAACCAGGGTAACAGCTGAAGTGCGATGGTATCTGACCCACTCTTTCAAAAGAGTCTGGGTACAAAAAGGCATAGATGGATGGGTTGGTTAAAAGGTGTTTTACCTGAAGAATGGCTTTTGTCTCTGAAAGGTTGTTTAGTTTTATTAAACCAGAAGCTCTAGCTAGAAAAAATCAAACCAAAAAAAACTGACAACAAACCTTGCCTTTTATACCATCAGAACTACAAAAACACTACCGTTAAGTGCCCATTTCTTTCTCTCAGTAGACAGACCCTGGAAAACACTGCTACATGAGCAGTGCAGTGACCGTTGGCGGGTACATCTGTTGTATGTTTACACTTCTTTCAGCAGTAACTGCTTGAATGATCCTAGTTCATGCTGTCAGACAAAGGCCACAACAGCTTCAGAGAACTCTCTTCAAGAGGAAATAAATGTACTTTCCAGTAGCTCCAAACCCAGTTCTGTTCCCAGCTATATTGTCATTAATAATCTGAATTATTTTGGTCAAGGAAATGCAGAAACTGTGGGCTCAAGCTAATGCAAATGGGTGTGATCTGTTTCCCACCCATAGATGTATTATGTACCTAAAACCAGGTTCTGCTTCTGCTGTGGTGGTGCAGTGACTGTCTCAGTATGTTTTTTGGTCAGTAAGCAAGCTGCTAGGCATTACATCTGTAGTAAATAGGTATCCCAAGGAGCTGCATAATGTTGTGCTGGAATAAAATAAACCCATACTCAGGGTCCAAGACCCTAGCAACCAAGTTGTCAGCCTCTAGAGATAAGAAGTAGCCATTATCTCCAATGCAAGCTTTTGCTGGTGTTTTTTTTTATTGCCAGTTGAGGAAAGTACCTGTCATGGTTACAGTTTCAGACATGAGAAACTTAATTAAAAGGGTAACAGCTACATTTGCAAGGAATGTCTGTCCAGAGAGGCGCTTTCTGTAAAAGAGGGAAGTTACTAAGAGTGTTCCAGGTAAGTTTTCACCCAGCACCCAACAGGGGCACTTGACTCTCACTGATAACTTATTGAAGCATTTTTCTGAATGGCTTTATTTCAAGCTATGCCATCAGACTGACCTGATGCGATATCCAGCGATTTATCTCCTGCTCGAGTATGACTTGGCGTGCACCAGTAGGTGCATTACCTGATTTTTAAGAGGATCAGACCAGGTTTCCAGGGGTTTTACATTAAAATTCTCCAATTATTTTAGGTCTTAAAGCAGGAAATTTGGTAGGTCTTTTTGAGATGCCATTCTGGCCATTATTTGTTTCCAGAAGTCCTAAGCATTGGATTGAATAAGCCCTTCTGGAAACTCTTGTGCTGATCAGAGACACTAGGTATCTTGACTGCCAGCTGGTGAGTCCTGAGCCCACTGGGAAGATGGGCCCTGCTTGCCAATGCTTTCTGAAAAGCTACTGCAGTTTTAGTTCCATAGGGAAGGGATATCTGGAGTGGCACATACATGACTGACAACTGTGTATTAAGTAAACAACATCTTACAGGGCTGTGCTTTATTAAGTTACTGTTATCTCCCCTAGCTTTCAGGAACGTTGCAGGAAGCCTTTATGTGCTGAGTTAGATGTCACATAATGAGTCATGACAGCTGGCATTCTGTAATCCTTCTCCATGTAACACCATGAAATAAATTGTACAGGGTGCTTGTGGATCAGCTCAAGAGTTGACAGGTTATGGTCTTGCTAGGCTGGAAGTAACAGTCAAATTGCCTTTTGTTGTAGTAACTTGATAATTCCCATTCTGGGGAGGACTAGAACATGCGAAGGAACTAAGTGAAACAGAAAAAACACAAAAATGGTTCTTGAGCTCCTACATTTGGGTGCATGACTATGGCAGTTCTGTGTCTGCTAATCCTCTTGTGATGCTCACTGGAGCCTGTGGTAGTAACTGGGGAAACACGGACCTGGATCGTTCCTCTTGCTTCTTCAGTGCTAATAACACTTTAAGCATGTTTGAAATTGGTGTGGTAGCTACTCTCAACACAGAAAAAAACCCAATATTGAGACCTTGGGGACTGTCTGTTTTGTCTATTCCCTGCAAGCTATCCTATTCCTTCCTCTGGCCAAGGCAACCTGGACCCAGAGACCACAAGATACCCTCAGCTGCTCTTGAGATCTAGAGGCTATATTGTTTTGGGGTCTTGAATTGGTAGCTAGTGAAGAAATCCTGTATTCTAGGCCTGGCTGTTCAAATTTCTTTCCTGTTTTCTGGCTTCACCACCTCCAAACCATATTTTAAAATTAAGTAATGTCCATGATGGAGATAATTTAAAGTATTGTTACACTTGTTTAAGTTGCATTTTGGTTACATATACCTCATCAACTGCTTGTATTTGTCTGTACTTTGCCTTAGTACATGTGTCACCATTTACAAGTTATGTCTGATTGTTGCAATAACAAGTGATGGAGATCGAGGTGATCAGTTGCAGTTATGACCTGCTCATTGCTAGTCAGATTCTTTTCCCATCTGTCTGTACTATTTTAGTGGGAACCTATGGTGGATATACAATTAGTCCCTCAATAGCCATCTATCAGCTGGATCTTCTGCCACTCCAACTTCTGTATTGTAGCTTAAAAGCTCAAATGAGTAAGTAAAAATAACTTTAGGTGAAACTACAGGGGGAACTTGAGATGGTGAGCATAATCCTAAGGTAATTTTCAGTATGACGTGTCAGCACAAAGCATCATTGTGCTTACTGAATACGTATCAGTAGTATACACTTGAAGTGTTCTTCTAAGATGGCACAGGTACACATATGGATCTTTTTGAATACTTAGCAACACACTATTTTTTCTTTCATGCTTCATCCTTATCTTTTAGTATCTGCTTCACTACAGAAAATTACTTTCCACTTATGTTTGCTTGAGTGCCATGGAACTTTGGGATTGCGTGTGAGAGACCCTTGCATCAAGGCCAGAGAAACTTGCTTCTACTGCAGTGATGTTTCTCTTACAATGGGAAAGGATCCACTGGGCTAAGCTAGGCTTTGCTTGAAAATAGTTGCAACCTCACAACAACTGCTAAAGGCAGAAGTCAGCATTTCATAATATTTCTCTTGTTCAGGAAATACATTGCTTCTGCCTCTGAGTGGTTAATAGGAGCAGTAGAGCCAGCTGTTGTGAAGGTTTTGTTCATTGACCTCAGTCCTCAAATGTAGCTAATAGTAACCCATCAGCATCTGCTGTTTTGCCACAACTCTTCAGATGTGTGAGCAGCAGTCCCCTTAGGATCCACTGTGAATTGTCAACACAGTGCTGTGAGCACACAGCAACCTTTGGTATGGTTAATCCTTGGTCCTCAACTGATCTGCTGATGTAACCTGCAAAATCCCCTCTACTCCTGCTGTCTTCACCAACTGTCACACAGCTCTAGTAGATGAGCCCTGACTTGATGGCTCTCCTGTTGTCATGAAGATCTAACAGACATATGTCTCAAACTACTTTAAAAAAATTAAAATACTGCTCATTTTACTACCATCAGTGAACTGCTCAGCTGGATCTCATATTGAATCTCCTCTGCATTTTCAACCTCAGATGCTGTGAAATCACAACTTCCAAGGGATGTCTGGAGTAGCTAGTTGTTCTTACCATACCTGGAACTTGGATTCTTAAAATATCTCATGTTCAAATACCTGGGCATGCAGCTTTTGTGGACACTGGAGCTTTTTCCTGGCAAAGCAAATAAGAGTGTTACTTCCTTGACTGTCCTGAGTGGCCTACAAGACTGCGGAGATCGCATTTTGTCTTCATTTGTCTGTATCCTTGTACAAATGGCAACAAAACAAGAAATCATGACCTTACAGTAAGGATATTATCTGTAGGAGGGCTGTTTATCTATCATGAGTTCATAGGTATATAATGTTTAGCATGGGTGTGTTTGACACAGGTATTGCCTAATCACTCTGGCAAAAGGCAAATTCCTTTTGTTCTGTTCTCTATCAGCTAGCAGCTGCATTTCAATAAAAGACTGAAAAATTATCCCAACCTGGATTTTATGCTAGAGAAGATGCTGCTGAAACAAATTTTTACAAGCCAACATGGAGCTCACAAAAGGGAATGGATTTGTCTGTCCCATCACCAACAGTTCCTTATTCTGTTTCCAAACACAGATGCACATTTAAGCTGTTTTGTTCCTATATAGATTTTTGTAGGGTAAAGTGCTGATTTTGAATGTTACAAAAAACAGGTCAGCCAAGTTTGAATTTTGGAAATATGAAGAGGACCCCAGTTGTTTTTGAAGAACTCCTGATCTTGGAGAGGTCACAGACATATTTGGAAACCGTCTGCCCTTCTCAGGAGGATTGTGTCCTTTTGCCAAAAAAAAAAAATCCTGATTTCATTGCACAGGAGTAATGCCATACCTGGCTACTGTAACACAAAATTAACGCAACAGAGTAGAATCAAGATGCTAGTTTTAAAGGTCTGTACTCAAGGAATTAGAGGTCAGATGAAAATGAATGACTGTCCTGGGAGCATGCAGTGTTTCTATTCAAGGTGTTAATGCCGTCAATGGCGAAGAAAAAGTCAAGAGACCCAGGAGGTTCTCCTGAAAAGAAAGACTTTGATTACACACAAATTTCTACTGTTAACCTAAAGTGTAGTTTTTACAGGCAGGGATTGAATGCCAGAAGGCTGATAAATAAAAGAACATAAGATAAATACAGCTATTCTCCTTTTAGCAAAAATCCTAGTTTCCCTGTAGATTTTTGTCAAATGTAGCTTTACGCATGTGCCTCTCAATGCCTGCCATGTGAGTATATGACAAAATTACCTTACTGTGTGGCCACATGGCGGGCTGCTAAAGGCATATTGTACTAGACAGTTTCCATGCTTTTTGCATACTGCATACACGAGTGTCATAGTGGGCAAATGACTTTGGCAAGGACTGTAGAATGGCATTGATATTGGGAATACAGCTATTGATTAGTCACTAGTTTCTCATACTTTACTCTTATCTACCCTTCACTGCGCACACCTGCTACTATACCGCTCTCTTACTTAGCTTGATTCATAAGTTGCGGCTAAACACAGGCAGATGCAGAATTTGCCAAAAAGGCCAGCAGTAATTATAACTGTTACCATTTCTGGAGGGTCAATAGCAGTTAAACAGCAATGCGTGATGCAGAAGGAAAAAAATCAATTACTTTCTGAAATAATCTGATGTCCAAGCCATTCTGCTTGTGTAAACCCTCTCTGCACGGAGTGAATTGCCAGCATTATAATGCATGGGAATTTTGATCGATTTTGATGGAGTCAAATTTTGCTCCAATAAAGATTGAAATGGTTTAGGAAAAGCCATTGGAGGGATTCTGAATGTCCTTTAAAACTTCAGAAGAGTAAGCATATGAGATGTTAACACAACTGGATGAACAGAATCATAACAGAGGAAAATGTTTTGTTTTACTACTTTGTTCCTTTCCTTGTTCCCTGGGAAGGGTTGAGTTATTTCAGATCTTGGAACACAGGTTATTACACTGAGGAATCACTCAGTGATTTTTATCATATGGCCTATACTTGTATTGATGGTAGACTATTGACTGATACAGTCAGTTGCACCTATAATGTGTATTTAAAAAGCTAATTATTCACCTTATAAATCATGGAAGGAAATGCCTTTGTCAAGTAGGTAATTAGAGCCTCCCAATTGTAAATATTGTAAAGATATTGAAGTGTTCAGCATCTAGTCCATCCTATATATTACTAGAAAATCCTGCTGGCTAAAATAATTTTGCAAGATGGTAAATGGTGAACTTTTTTGTTATTGCTTCTGTGCAGTTTCTGATATAAGTGGCTTGACTCTGGAAAAGCAAACCTATAGTAGGTGAGAAAAATGTAATACAGTGAAAATGGGGATGGACATACCATGGCAATGAAAAGGAGCTGCTGTTTAGCTTGTAAAGATAATACTGATCATTAAGATGTGTTAGTGAGGTCACAAAAGTAATTCTTCTCATACAAGAGACCACAAAATATCACAGCATTTCTTGTCGGTGTTAGGTTTGGATGTTATTGGGGGTTTTTTCCCACATGGCTCCATGGTTACTGAGAAGCTATAGAGAGAACAGAATGTTTTGTTTTATTTTTTTAAAGGGCAAGTTTCCATATAAGCTAATGCTACAGTAAAGAACTAATCATCCATTCAGGCTGTTATCTGCTTTGCAAACTAGAGCTTGGAAATGGTGCTTGTTTTGCTCTGCAGGCTGTTTGTGTGCTTCACTATAAAACAGCAAATATTCCCTTGCGTCAAATGGGATTTTGACTTCTAAGAAATTTGCTCTGCCAAAGCAATGCTTGGGAGTCCAGTGCTTGTAGTTTGAGAACACGAGGACTAGATCACTAACACCACTAAAATGATCAATGAATACAGACACATAGAGATGGGGAAGCTGGTCAGCATGTGGAAAAAATACTAGGGGACAAACCTTATGAGGGTTCTTTGACTACGTATAGAGATATCTTATTTCCTGACTCCAATGGAACAAAACTATCCTTTTCCCTGAATTAATGACACAGACAATTCAAGGAAAGGTACTTCCTTATTATTATAAAGAAAGTTGGAAAGAACTGTGGCTGAATCATGTAATACAAGCAAGTATCCAATACAATAAATAGAGTATATGCTGGCAAAGTATTAATTTTCATAAAGCTGATGAGATTTCTGAGTTTTCATGTAAGTCTTTTGTACAAAAGACACTTTCATTGAATTTCAGCCCTATGAAAGAGGTAAATCAAGGTCTTAGCTGATTTCTCTTCTCATGGGCAGAAATTCAATGTCGTATTTTAAAAGTGCAAATCTCGTTCACTTTCTATGGGAAACAGTTGCCTAATCATCATTTATACCTTTAAAGTGTACGTTTGAGTATGGAGAACATTTGGTGGTGCTCAATGCCTGTGATGTAACTTCTCTGAAGCAAAGCAAATGCTATGAGAAGTTGTGGAGGCAGGGATAAGATCTTAAGTTCTTCTCTTAATTGTTGGGTGCTGTAAACTTCTGTGGTATTGCTCTCTACCCAGGAAGAGTTTCAGTGATACACAGTACAATCAAATAATTTTCTTTCTGTATGTAAATGTACTGGATTGTGCATGAGCTTCAGTTAAAGACACTCTTTGGCAGCTCTGGTTGTTAATAAGCACAGCCAGTTCACACTACAGTAACAGGTTAGTCTCCCACCTCATCCAGGTGGTAATAAACACTAGTGTCCTCACTCATGCTGTTGTTCACCATCCTTCACAAAACACATTGACAGGAATGGGGAATTGAGGTGGCTATCTTGTGATCTTCCTTCTGCTCAAGCACCTCCTGGTGCTTCCTGCAAATCAGCCCCCTGTGCCCGCCCTTGCTGTGACAGTACCCAGACGCGTGCTCACTGTTCTTCTCGCTCTCCAGTTGCCGCAATGAGCAGCTCTATTTTCCATGGAAGGAGACTTGCAAGGCACAAAAGGTTAACTAGGAAAACATTAAGCCTGTCTCTTATAACAAAGATGTAACTTACCACCCCAATCTATCTGCCATGGCTGATTAGGCCTGCAATAAGGTTGAGGTCTGATTAAAAACAAGCTGACAGCTCCAACCCCCCCACTAAATTTCCAGTTTTCATTTTGGGTCTTTTCTGATTCTTTGAATCTCTCTTTGTCAGTATGAGCAAGCAAGTACTGTTGACTTGGAGTATCAGACAGAAACCTCCAGTTTGTTAACTTTTTCTAAAAAAGTCCAGGTAATAAATAAGGTCAAAAGCAGAGCTCAGAAAAATCACAAGAAAGTGCTTTGGAGTTCCTGTTCTTAAAGAGTCGAGAGCATAAATATACCTGGTATTGGATAGACGTGAACCCTATTAAGGACAAGGTTTTGATTCTCTTATTCAGGATACAGAGTGCTTTAGTCCAGGAGCAATTTAATGGAAGTAAATGGCAGGTATGGTCTCTGTAAGACTATCATGAGAAATAAGAAAAAAAAAAAAAAAAGCTGTAGATATGTTTGTATTCTTTTCTGTTCTGGGCTTGGTTTTTAGTAATGTCCTATTCAAGAATGTGAACTATTAGTGACCATATATAGTTTGTCATTTAAACTTGTTCTATTATCTGAGGACTGGACATGTAATAAATAACATTTTTAAAGTGCTGTGGATCTGATCTAACTGGATGGTTATTTGCCTTATGTACAGGCCATAACTGCTATTCTAGCAGCACATATATGAATGAACATGACATATTGGGGAAGAATTGCCATTTATTTTGTATATGGAGGCCATGTCTTAGTCATATATTGAGTTCTCAGAGAGTCGAAGTGGGTGATCTGGTTAGCCATGACTTATGTGGGCTTGAATAATGGTCAAGTTTTACAGGTGAGAGACGCTTCCAATGCCTTCCAGTAGGATCTGTGCTGAGACCAACACTGCTCAACAAATTCATAAGCTATCTCCACAAAGAAGCGAACGCTGATATGATAACATTTGCTGATGATACAGAGTTTTTCAGATCTCTTTAAAATAAATTAAAGATGGATTAGAAGAGTTACAGAAGAACAGACTGATATTGAATAAGTGGATGAGAAATCATCAGGCTGAGTTCAGTACTGATATTTGCAAATGAAAATGTGAGTGAGGAGACTGAGGATGGAGGTAACTCCTGTCTATACAGTTATACAAAATTAGGAAAGAAACATAGGAGCTTTTGCAAAAAGTTTGATATAAAATATCTTAATACTCACAGTTGAAAAGGCAACTAGAAAGATGGGAGTGATTAGGAAGGAACTAGAGAACAAAACAGAATAAATCATTATTCCATGATAAGTTCTATTATTCCATCATTCTAGAGCTCTCTTCCCACATTTTAAATACTGGATAGCATTATTCAGGCTGAAAAATCATGCTTAGGTTGCAAAAGAAATGACTGGGATATAGGCCTACGTAATAATAAATGATAGGGAAAATATGAGAAATAATGACTACAAGTTTCATATGCACAGTTGAAGAAGCAGGGGAAACTTGACAAAATGACCAGATGGAAGATTTAAAACAGGAGTTTGCTGTGCTTTTCTGTGAGCACTGACCTGGAAGGTCATTAAATTTTAAGAAATGGAAACATACATCTCTTGGTATAGCAGTTATACTTAAGACTGTTCTGCATTTCCTTTGTACAGAATTTGGGCACTAATTAGAGCAGACTCTTCCTTTTTCACTAGGTACTTTATAATAACAATAGATTTTCATTTGAGCTTTTTGGAGCATACTATAGGAAAAAGAAATTGTGGGAGATTACTACTTGACTAGTGGCGATATGTATTAGAAATTGATATGCAGACATTTGGCATGTCCTAGAACTAAGTTTCATGGCATTTATTTTACTGTCCACCCTTTATCTTTTTTTTTTTTTTGCTTTCTGGTTATAACATGCTTGCAGAACAATACCTTGAGGGAAGGTATCTCATAGCAATCCCCTCTGTGTTCTTTGCCTCTTCTGTTATTTTTCTTTCCAGTGTGGTAAGTACTTCGATAATGTCAGGGAGCTGACCTCATCTGGAGATTCTTTAGTTTTTAGACAAAGAGACCAGACTCTTTATCTGAGGTGCAATAGATTTATATTCCCCATCAGGCCTGAATTCATCCAAATCTTGTGCCTAATAGAGGCAGAGAAAAGCTGCAGCTCATTTCCTTATTTATGTAGTTTCCTGTTTCAACACCTCTTTAGGAGCTGTTAGATGGAAAGGCAATTTGGTCTCTCTTCCTTGTCTCTGTGTCTGAGGCCAAAGGGAAAATCTATTCAGGCAGAACAGCCATCAACAGAACAATGGCTGAGTTTTCAAGAGCACGTTACAAACCCCCAAAAGTTCAACTTAATTTTGTATTTCATTAGTACTTTTCATCAAAATGAGCTTAAAACTTACTTTAGTTTGAAAGGAGCAGTACAGATTTACACCTACTGAGAATTCTGCTCCTGTGTGTCTTCTCTCTCCCCAGATATTCCTCCTCTTGTATGCTTGATTTATCAGCGGATAAGAACAGGCAGCATGGAAGAGATGCACACTGTAGCTATTCACGTGGTAGCTCCTACAGATAAATAAAAGTCACAGAATGGTAGGAGTTGGAAAAGATCTTTGGAGATCATCTAGTCCAACCCCCTTGCCAAAGCAGGTTCACTTAGAGCAGGTTGCACAGGAGTGCATCCAGGCAGGTTTTGAATATCTCCAGAGTCGGAGACTCCACCACCTCTCTGGGCAGCCTGTTCCACTGCTCTGCCACCCTCAAAGGAAAGAAGCTTTTCCTTATGTTCAGACAGAATTTCCTGTGCTCCAGTTTATGCCTGTTGCCTCTTGTCCTGTCGCTGGGCACCACTGAAGAAAGTCTGGCCCCATCCTCTTGACACTACCTTTTAGATATTTGTAAGCATTGATGAGATCCCCTCTGAGTCTTCTCTTCTCCAGACTAAAAAGACCCAAGTCCCTTAGCTTTTCCTCATAAGAAAGGTGTTCCAGCCCCCAATCATCTTTGTAGCCGTTTGCTGTACCCTGTCCAGCAGTTCCCTGTCCAGAACTGAACACAGTACTCCAGATGCGGCCTCACCAGGGCAGAGTAGAGAGGGAAGATGACTTCCCTTGACCTGCTGGTGATGTGCTTTTTAATGCACCCTAGGATACAATTGGCCTTCTTGGCCACCAGGACATGTTGCTGCCTCATGGTCATCCTCTTGTCCACAAGGACTCCCAGGTCCCTCTCTGTAGAGCTGCTTTCCAGCAGGTCAGCCCCTAACCTGTACTGGTGCATGGGGTTATTCCTCCTCAGGTGCAGGACCCTACACTTGCCCTTGTTGAACTTAATAAGGTTCCTCTCTGCCCAACTCTCCAGCCTGTCCAGGTCTCGCTGTATGGTGGCACAGCCTTCTGGTGTGTCAGCCACCCCTCCCAGTTTTGTGTCATCAGCAAACTTGCTGATGGTACCCTCTATCCCTTCATCCAGGTCATTGATGAATATGGTGAACAGGACTGGACCCAGTACTGACCCCTGGGGAACACTGCTAGTTACAGGCCTCCAACTGGACTCTGCGCTGCTGATCATAACCCTCTGAGCTCTGCCATTCAGCCAGTTTTCAATCCATCCCACTGTCCATTCATCCAACCCGCACTTCCTAAGCTTGCCTATGAGGATGCTGTGGGAGACAGTGTCAAAAGCCTTGCTGAAGTCAAGGTAGACAACATCCACTGCCCTCCCCTCATCTATTCGTCCAGTCACGCCATCGTAGAAGGCTATCAGATTAGTCAGACATGACTCCCCCTTGGTGAATCCATGTTGGCTACTTCTGACAACCTTCTTTTCCTCCAGATGCTTTGAGATGATGTCCAGAATGAGCTGTTCCATCATCTTTCCGGGGATGGGGGTGAGGCTGACTGGCCTGTAGTTTCCTGGGTCTTCCTTCTTGCCCTTTTTGAAGACTGGAGTGATACTGGCTTTCCTCCAGTCCTCAGGCACTCTCCTGTTCTCCGTGACTTCTCAAAGATGATGGAGAGTGGCTTCTCAGTAACATCTGCCAGCTCCCTCAGCACTCATGGGTGCATCCCATCAGGGCCCATGGATTTGTGGGTGTCAAGGTTGCCTAAATGATCTCTAACCTGGTCCTCTTTGACCAAGGGAAAGCATTCCTTTCTCCAGGCTCTCTCTTTTACCTCCAAGGTCTGAGATTCCTGAGGGCCGACCTTAACAGTAAAGACTGAAGCAAAGAAGGCATGCAGTAACTCTGTCTTCTCTGCATCTTCTGTCAATAGGGCACCCACCTCATTCAGCAGCAGGCCCACATTTTTCCTAGTCTTCCTTTTGCTACTGATGTACTTGAAGCCCTTTTTATTGTCCTTGACATCCCTTGCCAGATTTAATTCCAAGTGGGCCTTAGCATATTCTGACAATGTTCCTATATTCCTACCAAGTGGCCAGTCCCTTTTTCTACATTCTGTAAACTTTCTTCTTCCATTTGAGTTTTTTCAGAAGCTCTTTGCTTATCCACGCAGGTCTCCTGCCTCCTTTGCCTGATTTCTTACTTATAGGGATGTACCAATCTTGAGCTTGGAGGAAGTGGTGCTTGAATGTTAACCAGCTCTCTTGGACCGCCATACCTTCTAGAGCCTGAACCCATGGGATTCCTCGAAGTAGGTCTTTGAAGAGGCTAAAGTCAGTTCTCCTGAATTCCAGCATTGTAATTCTACTTTTTGCCCTGTTTCTTCCGTGCAGGATCCTGAACTCCATCTCATGGTCACTGCAGCCAAAGCTACCTCCAACCTTCACATCCCCAACTAGTCCTTCTTTATTTGTTAGCACAAGATCCAGCAGTGTGCCTCTCCTCATTGGCACCTCCACCACCTGTGTCAAAAAGTTATCACCAATGCTCTGCAGAAATCTCCTGGGCTGTGCATACCTGGCTGTGTTGTCTTTCCAGGAAATATCAGGGTGGTTGAAATCCCTCATGAGAACCAGGGCCTGTGATTGTGAGACTATTTCCAACTGTCATTGACTTCCTGATCTGGTGGCCTGTAATAAACACACACAACAGTGTCACCCATATTAGTCTGCCCCTTAATTCTTACCCATAAGCTCTCAATATGTTCTTCTTCGACCCCTAGGCAGAGCTCTATACATTCCAGCTGCTCTCTCACATAGAGAGCAACTCCACCACCTCATCCCGCTGGCCTGTCTTTCCTAAAAAGTACATAACCATCCATGACAGCATTCCAGTCATATGAGCTATCCCACCATGTCTCTGTAACTGCAAGAGTCCTTACTTCTTTAATTTGGTACTTTTCAGCTACACTAGATTAACCTGAAGAAAGGTTTCAACCAGCAGGACAAAACAGAGGAATGTGTGGTAGCTCACATACAATTGTTTTTGGCACCTGTGTCATAAGTACATTTATAGACCCCGTAACTGTGAAGATCTGTGGGTTTATTTTTCCTTTGTTCCCTGTCCTATTTCTTGCTGCTTTTCTGCAACTGCACAGAAAGGCCAAAGGAAAAAAACACCCTGACCAGTCTGAGCACAAAATACACTGTAGGGCCACAGTGTAAACTTGTATAAATAGAAAAGTCTTTTAGATCATAAAGCATTACTAGAACATCACAGGTCAAAAGATGATTCAGCTCAACTCTACTGCCATGTGGACCTCAATAAAATTTCACCTTTTATGTGTCTATTATTGTACCTCTGTAACATCTAGTCTGTGGCAATATTGGAGTGAACAGTGTCCACTCTTTCCCAGGTGAGCATGAACCCGCTTTCTTTGAGGGTCTGTGTACCATGAAGGCAATAGAATTCTCACCGTCAATGAAGTCCTGCAGCCTGCGAGCTGGGTTTTGCCAGGGAGCTGAGAAGTGAAACCAGTGACAGACTTCAGTGCCTAAAAGCTGAACTCTGCAATGAGTAACAATACATGTCCTGTAGGAGACCTAGTTGCTGTGGAAGGAGGGAGGTTGAGTGAGATCTGGAAAGGCCATTATGTGGAAGAAGGTCCTGGGCCAGGGTCTAGTCAGCTCTGCTGAGGAGAGAGGTGTTCTTGCTCTCCTTTGTTGCTCTGGAGGTAAGACACTTTTGTCCATTCGAATGTCCCTGGTGTGAAAAGCCTGGAAAAGTTATTTCAGAGTATTAAATTGTCCCTATTCTTAAAAACACAAACACCACATGCAGGGCCAGTGTCTACCTCTCTTATGTATTATCACTTCCTGGTGAGGCTCTTTGCCTAGCAAGCAGGAGAGGAGAGGCTGGCTCAAACTTTTGTTTGTCTTGAAATAGTTCTAACACACGCTTTCTACCTCCCCTGTGTCTGCTATCCACTATCCTTATTTTTCAGTCTTGCTCTGCTCCTCCTTGCTCGTTATGCTTTATTGACTATGACAGAGCATGAAGTCTAAGAAGTGTAGACTAGCGGGCAGTAGGGGAAGTTTGAGTTCTAGTCCAGTCCTGGCTCCCAGAACTACTTGGTTATTTTATGCTGAATTTTTGTGAGATGAAAATCTAGAAACTATTCTGCACACAGGGTTCAGAACACAGACAGTAATTGCAGCTGAATCATTTTCACAGATACTACTTTCAGAAAAGGAAAATGATCATCTACTAAAGTTACCATCATTAACCTTTTCTGCTTTTGGGGATCGAGAGGGGAATAAAGATCAGCTGAATCACAGTGAAGAACAGTTTCTGAAGTGGTACTTCCACAGCCAAGTGAAATTACTTTTGGATATTGTTACGGGTTGGATTAAACCCCACTGAAACTTATTATATGTTCCAGTAAATCAGTAGACCCCTTCCTGAAACTGAAAATCAGAAGCAGTAGTGCTGCATATAGAAAACAAAAGCAGATTTACCTTGTGGTATATAATCTTAGGTAGCCATATTCAAAATACTGAGCAACTACATTACTGAGTTTCACATTTGCAAGCGGTGACGTGATGGAAACAAGCAATCAGTTATTATTTACCATTTGCTGTGTTCTATTTGTCTGGAAACTGCATGCTCCTGTCCCATGGTAGATGAAGTTTGCTTTGGAGGTGTTCGTTGGCCTCATGGAAGTGTCACATCAAGGGGTTTTTCACTTACATTTGCAGGAAGAGTGCTAATCATTGATTGAAGTGAGGGGGTTATCTGCTCAAAGGTTGCTAAATTATGTTAATCTTTTCAGAACCTGATTTTCTCTCCACAAACAAATTCCTTCAGAAGTCTTATCCAAAGCCTGAGCAGAAAGAGGGATTTTGTGTTACATACCTGAAATTTTAAGTATCCAAAAATAGACACATCGGTATGAAAATGAGTTCACCCTTGGTGGGGGGAAAAAGTAAAGTATCCAACCTGCATTTCTTGTGACCATTGGTTAAAATCTGTTACACGAACATGGGCTTGCATGATTTTATGACTATATTCCTATACGATGTTTATCTGTTTTTTCTATCTGGTCCATAGCCTATAATTTTGTTTCCTTCAACCCTTGCAGGTAAGAGTTCAAAAGCAATAGTTTTACTCCTTGGGTATTACTGAAATCTTTCTCTACCTTCATACTTAATCTTGTGTTTGTATGTCCTAGCTTTTCTTCTTGGTGTAGCTGTTCAGATTGCATGCTCTTGAAACAGTGATGCTGTCATTATATGATTTTCATTGCATGGAATAGCACGGTCAGCATAACTAGATCCTTTTAATTCATGGAATTAAATATTGTTGTACTTATTTTATATAAAATATATGTAAAATATTGTTATATATCTTGTTGCATGGAAATTAGAAGATATGTAGGATAGGAACCATATTTTGCAGGGTCTGGTTCCAACCAAAATACAGCTAATGGCTTAGTGATTGGATCTCTCTTCTGAAAACATGTGTTTATCCTCAGAAATCAGGTAGCATAAGTAAAGTTGCACACGTGTTTGACCTTAGTTGTAAGAGGTAAGCTTTCTCCATGTTGACATGTGTAAGAACCTGAATCTGTCATTACTTTGAAACAAAACTCTTCTGTTCTTTGAACTGTTCTTTCAACAAAAGCTCCAGCCCATTTTTCCTCATTAATATGTATTGCACATGAAAAAGTCAAGTCATAGCCCTGGCGATGGTATTTTCTTTCGAAGTTATGTGGCATACCTTGCCAAATGTTATTTTTGGTAGAACTTTTAACTACTTTGCTGTCAATGGTCTGAATTAGAGATGTGCTCATCCAGAACTGTACATTACTGGGCTAAACATGTCATTATACAAAAGACAGTCACTTGGGTTTTACATTAAAGAGAAATGTCTCAGCTCTTTAATTTTGTTTAGCTTGGTATTGACCTGTATAGCAATTTGCCACTGTGGGAAAGCATCTGCAGTGTTCCTTAAGTGCAGTTCTGTCAGCTGGGGATGAAATGCAAGAAGAGCTCTTCTGTCATCACCTCTGTTACACACACCCTCCATCAGCCCTGGGGTCGGCACCTGGCGATTTAGGGGCTCAGCATGAGCGAAGCAGCAGCACTTGGGTGGGAGCCACTCTGGGCAAGTTCAGGTTTTGCTGCGGGCTACGTCCTTGTGCTCATCCCCTGGAGAGGAAACAGGTCCCGCTCTTCCCATCTTCTCTTGACATGGGACTCGAAGGAGCTTTCTAAAGCACAGAGAAGCCCCTGTGACAACCTGCATAGCAGATCCATTTGCTGCAGTCCCTCTTTTCCACATTGCGTTTTATTTTAATTCTGTGCCTGAAACTTTTTGACATCTTGTGATGGCAGACTACAGTTTTTGCGCGTTACTGGTTTTACAGAGAAGATTTTAATACACATCATTACAAAAATGAGTTTATATGTTCAATGCTTTAAATATTATTTATTTTCATGCCGGATTAAAACCGTGCCTACAGTTTCCATATTTTGTTCTCACTATAAATATCAGTTATATCTTATACACTGTAGTTAAGTGAAGAAAATGCAGATTTTTTTGATATCTAGGGTTGAATGCGGAGGATGGGACACCAGAGTGGAGCTTAACATTTTGAGATTATGGGGCAAAATTATCACTCTTGATGTTTAAGTGCCGATCCTGTTTTGCAGATCAGGAGCAGTGGGGACAGTTAAATGCGTTCTGTAGGTTTCACAGTCAGAAGCCCATTGTAACAAATAGCTTTTAAGGGACTGACCTATTCTGTTATTCTCAGTCACATGTTTCGTCAGGTTGACGGTACCAAGCAGTTAGTTCACGGCTTTAGGATTCTTGTCTTTAAACAAATAACCAAAAAAATGCTATTTGAATAGTAAATGCTTTTTTAATAAAATCTTTTATTATCAAAGCATGTTAATCAGTGGAAGGATTACTCAGTGAATACAGTGCTTCCAGGGTACATGCTCACACTTCCAAGCCTGCATTTTTTTTTTCCACCTAAAGCCGGCGTAGCCATTACTATGTAATCATTAGGTATCATTATTTCCACTTACAGAAGAGATTTTAAATAAGAGATTTAATTATTTAAGACACACAATTTGGCTTATCTTTTCAGAATGTCCATGAACTGCAGGTATATTGGTAAAATCTAAACAAGGCTTTCAAAGAACGGATTTACTGTGTGAACATAAGTATGCAATTCGTAAAGGAAATTGTGCTTACCCTGTGGCTAAACATTACAAATTATATCATCGTAGTAATGTGAGTAGTTTGAGATCTATGGTTATACAAAAAGTTGTTACTGGAGAGACAGAGATGGTAATAAACATCATAATATAACATTATTGAAGAGAAAGTCGTCTTGGTTTTTTAAATTACACATTTTGGAGCCCAAGGACCTAAATGTCTGTGGTTCCTTCATTTTCTGTAACAACGTTGCTGTTTTAATCTCTGTTTTTTAATTGAAGAGTGCTCTGGACACCAGGGTGTTTCCATGTCTTTTATACAGCCATAATGGGCACATGCAAAGATCTACTGCAGAGGAGACTTGTCATGGCAAGTAAGTGGTGCATTTCAGTTTAATTAGTATTTGGCTGTGTCTTTGAAACTACAGGTTCCTCCGGGCAAAGGCTTATCAGTGGTCCATAATGTACTACGTAAACACATGATAAAATGTTACTTAAGGCTGTATTTGAAGTAAGGACATCGATCAAACGATTTGTGGGTGTGCTGGAGTACCTTGGTGAATAAGTCTGTGACTCTGCTCCTGCCCACAGGGAAGCAGAGCCGCAGCAAAACTCCTGTTGTGTCTCATTCTTAGGAAAAACTGTTTCTGGGGAAACACTAAATCAACCTCTGCAGCACTTGTTATGCTGAAAATCAGTGAAGCATTTCTGTAAATAAATATTCAAATCTGAGCATTTGCAAAGGCGAGAACTCCTTAAAGGGCTTGACCTGGGTACAGCGTCCCTCCTATTGAAATCAGTTATAAAATCATACTTTCAATGAAAGCAAACTCAAATCATTACTAAGCATTTTTGAAAACTTCACCTCACATTCTCCCTGTAATTTCCATGTGCCTTGGTGTCTGTCTCGGAAGGTAAAATCATGCAACTGAGATCTCTTCCTAAGGAGCATGTGAGCTGATCCTTGTGTGTGCATGAAGGACAAACCAGAGCTGCTTTCTCAGGCAAAGCTGACACCATGACAAGTAGTAAGAATTTTGGTCTGGGGATTATGGATTTTTCCTTTTGATGGTATGGTTGTGAGCTTTATTTCCATTTTTTGCCCTGTTTGCAACAGAAACTTTCTCAGTTTTAAAAACAAGATGAGAAAGTTAAAGCTGTTATTTGGGGTTCTAGAAAAAGAAACTGTAAAGTTGGTTAATGTAGGTTTCTGAAATGACATGTCCTAAGGACAGGTCTTACCCTGAGTTAAGTTTTTTAACCTGGAAACAGTAAAGTAGATAACAGCATTACAGGGTGATGAAAGTTTACTGCAGTTGCTAATCTCCTTCATCCTGCTGAGTGCCACCACTGTAATTCCACTGACTTCAGGAAATCTTCCAGCCTTATATCAGTGTCATGATACAAGAAGAGGGAGATTCCTATGATTTTTGGATACTATCCACGAAAAATTTTTCTTGGCTGGACTTTACCTGGCTGTGATATTTGAGGCTGCAACTGTGGAGTCTGACAGATGGGTCCAGGCCACAGATCTGCAGCAGGTGTTCAAATGGATGAATGACATGCAGACCAGATGTCCTGGCAAACATGGAAATGCTGGAAATGTGGAATCAATTTGGGAGACCTGAGCCATCTTTCTTTACATCTGGAGCAAAAATGAAAAGAAGGAAGTAATATAAGAGTCATTATGATGGCAACAGGTTTGATCCTCACCCTACCAGTACCAAGGGGACTGCTACTGCTGGCTTTCTTTTTGAAGAAGCAGTTGGGTAGTGAGGATCAAAACCATCCCAATTGAGGATATCTATCTTCTACTGGGATGTTGTGGTACATTATTTTTCCCCACCAAATCATGCAGCAGCATGTCCCAGGAAAGTCTTGCGTTATCTCTCCTGTCTTTGGTTTTTGGTTTGGTTTTTTTTTTTCAAATGTGAACATTGTCAGGAAATGTGAACATTTTCAGGGATCCCAACTTCTTTCTTGCAGTATCTATGTGTCGCATTAATATTAGATGACTGTAGCATACCTGAAAAGCAGAGATGTCATTCAGGTGTGTTCCAAAGATTATGTTTGCCTGGGCATTTGAAAGGCTGGGGAATGGGGAGGAAGGTGAAGAGGTCACAATAGCTGTAGTACATTTTTCAAAATAAAATTTTTTCAAAGCAGTTTTCATGACTTTGTGTTCTCCACAACACAACTGCCTAAATACCCCTGAAAACAGCATCGACTCAGATTCAGAAGACGATTTAGGCATCTAAAATCAGCAGTGTGACCCAGAAAACTCCTGTTTAATGTCTCAGTCTGTAGGAGTAAGGCTTCTAAGATGCCAAGGGCTGTGTTCTTCCACATGCTCAGATCTGCATCCATTTCAACAGAGCTGAATCTCTCAGCATGTGTCTCCTGCTGAAGCCATTTGAGATCTTGAAGCTTAAATGTTTCTCTGATCGTGCTGCTGAAGGGCCTGGTCTTCCATACCTAAAGCATCTTCACCACACTGAACACTGCACAAATTACTGTAGTCACAAGAGAGCAAGAAAATGAAGATCTGAGCTGATAAAGATAATAAGATTTACGGCAAAGATGGGAATATGGACTGGGACTGTAGAGATAAAAGAAGATATCTTGAGGGAGGAGAGTCCTGAACTGTGGTCCACATCCCCATGTTGTACTAACAATGGCTAAACAAAATGCAAAAATAGTTCAGGCAACTGTCTCCCAAATGAATACTGTCCTCACTGAGCACAACAGAATGCTCTGTTGCTTTCTTCTAATTGCATTCTTTGATAAACAATAGCACAGCTACAACAGGAGGGATGGAGAGAGTGTTGTCATAGGGCTCATTAGCAAGCAAATGCATTTGACGAACAGATTCTGACTCAAGCTGCTTGATCAATACTGGGCTGGATGTTTACCATTTTCTGGCTCTTTTAGCTCAGGAACCTCTGTGCTGATCTCTGGTCTGTTGCCTCTACCTGCTGCCCCACCTCACAGTTTTATGAATGTTCAGACAAAGCAGAATTGTCTTCTACCTCCAGCACCCCAGATCTCTACACAACAGGCCCTTTCACAAAGTTATCACTGTGAATTCACTGCTGGGGGAAACGTTTTCTGCATACTTGGTCCTGCAGTATGTGTGAATGTGGCATCTTAGGAAGACAGGTAGATCCCTGCCCTGACCAGGTCCCAGTTTGCAGAATGAGGGGCTGAATATGCAAAATAGATAGAAAGAGATGGAAAGGCTGAAGGGACAGGAAAGGTGGCATGTCAGACACAGGGCAATGGAAATGGAAGTCTGTGGTAGGTGCGTGTTTGTGTTAAATGGATCTGGATGCTTCATTGCTTCTGGATGGCACTAGAGATTTTTGGGTGGAGAATGATGAGCTCACAGGAGCTTTGATAGCTAAATAATTAAAGAAAACATGTAAAACTAAAGACTGAGTGAAGGTTTGACAGATGGCAAGGAAATGGAGTTTACCTCATTTTCAGTTCATCAGTTCAGTCTCATGCTGGATAACGATGGCTTTGTAGTCACTTCTGTAAATGGAATGGGCAGGTCTTTCTCACAGCTGGTTTCTAACTTCATCCTCCCCAGGCACACTGGCATCTCTGTCCTCCTTCCCTGTGCAAGCTGCTGAATTCTAATATCCTGATTAAAATGAGTGCTCAAGGAGTGCTGGGACCTCACCTCTTCCCAAACAGTGCTGTTGTTCAGACACCTTTCACAATCGATTGAATCGGAAAACTTCAAGAAGGTAGATGCGAGCTGAAAGTTAAATGAATTTTTGCTTTAGGCCCAAAGGACCAAATCTGAAAGTCTTTTGGATGTATCTCCTTGTTCTCTACACATTGGGATAAGGTTAATTCCCTGCAGATAAAGTCGAACCTTATGTACTTGCTCTCCAGACACAGACAGTAAAAAGTTCACTGTCACTTTAAAGGGGGTTGAATCCATCCTCTCCTTTGACAGCAGAAGTAATGTAGCAGACTCATTTTCATATCTCATTCAGAAAGCAGATGAGATGTGAATCGACTTGTTTGACAGATGAACTCCCTAGAGATAATTTCGGTTTGTCACAGTATGTGTGGCTTCTTTACAGTTACTGCCGAGCTACAACAGTGCAAAAGACTGACCCATAAATACCAGCCATTCTGCTTTCTTTAATTCACAGAATATAATACACTCCCTTTTCTGATTTTAAACATGAAAAACATAATTAGAAATTAAATCCTTCACTGGGAAAACAGACCATTTTTCTGATGCTGTTTTTCATAGCTGACAGTAAAGCAGGAAAAAGAAATCCCCAAATGGAAGGGAGATGTGGACTGTGGGTTTTGTTTGGGTTTGTGGGGTTTTTTTTGGTTTGTTTTTTTTCTTCCTCTCCTCAAACTCTGAATGAGATGAGTTTGAAGGAAAGATCCCATGTGCCTGCTTCCTCCCTGTTTCAAAAGGGGGGCGGTTCAGTGCGCTGAGCAGCTCTGTGCCAATGCTCTCCTTAAACAACAGGCAGGGGGATGACTTAGGGTGTCAGAAATGCCAGATGTGCAAAACAGTAAAATGTAGGAGAGATGTGGCTCCTCATGTGGTGTGCCCCTGCCTTCCTGCCACAGCTCTTCAAGCACCTGACACCTCTCTTAGTTTAACACTGGATGCAGGTTTGGCCATAAAAATGTTGGAGGGGACTCATGCGATTTCCTGGGCAATCAAAACCACTTTGTTGCAGCATTCACAACATTTTAACTCTTTCAGAAACCTATGGACATCCATCTTAACGTGCAATAGATTCTCATTCTCAATATTTTTACCGGAAGACTGTCCCAGATCATCACATCTCCATTGGTTACAGAACTTACACATTTCTTTTGAAGTAAACCTACGCTGGCTTATATTCATTTGTTCTTGAACCAGTATGGTCTTCTACCTTTTAGTGTCTTTCTGTGTGTTTTCCATCAGCACTTTTTTTTTTATCAGAGCTCTAATAGGCTTACAAAAACAAACTGCTTGTTTTCTCCCATTTGGTCCTTACAACTGCTTATTTTTTGCCTTCATTATAAAATAGATGAGGCAAAATAAGTAGTGGGCAATTTTTATGTAGAAATCAAGGTAGGTAAAATGATGGTTCATGTCTTTACCCATCCACATCCTGAGCATTTTATCTCATTTCTTTACATACAACTTAAAGATCTTCCCCACACATTCAGTAATTTTCATGCCCAATATTACCCTCCAAGCAAAGTAGAGCTGGACCAAATTTCTTTTGCCTTCAGTTTCCTCTTTTCCTCCTGTCACTGAGAGATCTTACAGGTTTTAACTAGAAATATGGTTGTATCCAACACCTCAGTCTCTCCCAGTGCGGTTTTGGTTTACTGCTGTCTATCCAACACAGACCTGGCATTGATTGCTTCAGTACTGCTCTGTGTACCATTTGTTGAAACTGCTGTGGTTGCTTTATAACAGCAGCACCCTTATTTTTTCCTTTTTGAGAGTGTCCCCACTGGCCGCTTTCCAAGTTTTAAATTGCTCATTCTGGAGAGGCATACAAGTAGGAGCTGTTGGTTGGTGCCGATGTCAATATATAAACCTCTCCTATGTTTTTGTCCTACTCCTGTAGGAGTGAGTACCAGCCCTTCCCTGGTGACGTAGTTCTGGTTGCTGCAAGGCTGGGAAGGGAGCAGGGTGCCAGTGGTGAGCAAACCATAGCCTCAACTCTTGACATGGTTTAGCGCTGATATACCTGAAGCAATTATTAGGTTACTCTAAACGGTGCCTTTGAGACAAAGCCTCAGTGAACTGCCCACCAGCAGAGAACTGGGATCTGCCCTGCCTCTTTCACCTTGCAAACATCTGCTGGACCCTCTGTTCACCTTTTTCTGGGAGATAAAGCAGTGATGGTTCACACCACTATATTCACAGCTACAACAGCACAGTTCCTCCTTAACATACAGTATTCCTCAGTATTCAATCTTAAATGCCAATTATTTTAAGTTGGATGTTTGCCTAAATATAATCTCATAGGTGTGGGAAAATAGTGGAAGTTTGGTAGGGAGGATTGTAAACATGCTCAAGTGACTTGCAGCTGGGGTGTAGAAAAATACATATATACTAATTGTTGTTTAGCCTTGTATGTTGGACAAGTAGAACATCTATGTGGAGATAACACAGGCATGTGATAGGCTTAGAGGTACCCTATTGAACATGCTACACCTGCATGAATCCTTGAAATACAGGCAAAACCTGCAGGTTCAGTGATCCTCTAGCATGGACCGAGTTCTGCAGTGCCTGCATCCCTGCTTGTATGCTTCTGCCTGGGTACTGCTTTGGGAATCCCCTGGTTGGCAAGGCAACAAAAATAAATTTACCTTTTGCATCTCATCCATAGTTTCATGGTTGTTCCTGTGTCCTGCCTATGCTGTCTTATACAATAGGTATCTAGTGTTTGTAAGAGGATGCATCCTTCCCATGTTCCCCTAACATTCTTGTGTCAGCTTAGGTCTCTTTATTCTTGCCTGCCCTGAATAACTTGATAGGTGTCACACACAGCAAAACCTACCATAACTTTTCTTCTCCAAATGACCCTGCAAATGTTCAGTTTGTCAAGCATAGCTGCAGGACTAGACCTTATGGGAAAGAGAGTTGTCCTTTCTGTACGTAATCGTGAGCTAAGAAAGATGATTTCAATACTGCCTCCAACTCTGAGGTCTTATTTTGTGGGTTTTTTCAAGACATTTATTAGAAAACATACACATGCAGTCTCTACAGCACAGACAGGATCCCAGGACTCCCCTGGGAACTGGGTTAACTGGTAGTTCCATTCTGCCATTCTTTATTTCAGTTCATCCAATTTTCTAATGCAAAGTAGAATCATTTAATAGGAAAGGCTTAATGTTCTTCCCAGATTAGCCCATAGCTGAGTGGTTAGGACATCATCATCTCCCTGTTGCTCTGGAGAAATTCCTAATATATGAACATAGTCTAACAAGGGTATTCAATAATGAGGAGTACTGCTCCTTCTCTTGAGAAGATAGTTTAAAATAATGTAGTGTTTTAAAAAAGTGTTGAAACCCATGCCTTGTTTCTGAAAGAGATGACCTGAGAACCTAGCTTATGAAGTAAGGCTTCAAAGTTGAAATTTCTGGTTGAATTTAGGAACCTTCCCCTGCCTAGCAATTAGGCAACTGCCTCCCGTGTTTTGCCAGGACCTCACTCACAACAAGGTTTCCATTGGTGTACTGACCTTTCTGTAGATCCTAATTTAGGATTTCAGACCATAATTTGACAGGTAGATGGAAGGAACAAAAGGCATGTAGGAGTTAGTCATTATAAGAACACCTAGTTGTCCCTCTGGATGTACCCTCTGCTGTACAGTTGGAAGAAATTCACACACAGTGAACACAAGGTTAGAGCTGTGTTAGCCAGCCTTAGTTTCAGAGGCTTAGTAGACATAGAGAAATAGATTTGTCTCATCACATATATAATTTATTCCTACTTTATCACTTCCTTTTACAATGCGTGCAATAAACTTGGGCTGTTAATGTGGATGTTGGGTGAAACACAAGATGGTAGCAGGGCCAAGGTAACAGAGAGGGAGGAGAAAAGAGCAAAAAAACCCTGAGAAATATTTATACTTCCTTCCGCTAATTATTGTGCGCATGAAGTGTCACCAGCTGACCTTGTGACTCCTCTAAAATTACATTGCTTATTAATCTCCTTACCTTTCATCCTTTGTGAATCTTTCATTGTCATTTGCCAGCCTTCTGATCATCTGCTTTGTGCCACTCAATCCATCATGAAGAAGGTGAGTGTCATGCTGGAGAGAAGCAACCCCTGCTCTTTCCCTGCGAGCTCTCTCTAGTGACTCTACCAATTGTCCTTCCCACTTTTCTGAATGTCACTTACAAGCAGTCCTGGCACTGTGCAGCTAGGGCCTTCTTCTGTTGCAGTAGGTATTACCATGGCCATATTCGATGGGAACAAATAGCGTGTAGAGAGGTCTGTGGAACAGAACTGTTGGAAGGACTGTACTTCTCATCTCTGGAGAAATTCTAGCATCAACATTTGTTTTCCCCTTTACTGGGGGCAAAAAGTCAAATTTTTCAGTAATTTGCTTTTTCTTTTTTAAATTCTGTGGAGAATTATGAATATGGAAAAGTGTAAACAGCCTTGTTGAGTTCATCTATAACTTAATTGGGACATTCAATTCTCTTCCTTTTTCTACGTGGCGCACATAATTCAATGGTGGAGGACGTATCTTGTTTGTAAGCTGCCAAATGACTTATAGCCTGAGGCAAAACTATTTGTACCTTTCTCCATCCAGCCTGAAGGACCAGATCCTGTTTCTCTACTGTGTCAGAGATTGTCAGCACAAGTCTGGAGCTGTCTAAGGCTACTGTCTCTTGATGGTTAATGCCATAGCAGGATGGTATAACCACTCTATCCCTCCAGTTCTCTGCAAATATTACTTATTACTTAAATGAAATAGTTGGGGGGAAAAGATTCAAAACTCCATGTCATCAACAAATTATTTCCATATTATTCAGTACTTTAATATGAAATGTTGATTGTTTGGAAAATCCTGCAAGTTTCATGAAATGCTATTGGACAGCTGATGTCACACTGTCTAAATATCAGGTGACTTCACAGTGAGCAGAGAAAAGCTTCTTTGTTCTCCTTCCATAGTTTTCTAAATGTCCTATAGCACTTCAGCATCTTCTCCTCCTCCCATCTGTTCCCTGTACTTCCCAGCACATCTAACCCTGCAATGTCTGTATGTCCAGATCTCCACACCATCGCATCTCACTCCAGATATTATTTTTAGAAAACTTCTTTATAAAGAAAGACTGGTTAAGTGGAATAGATGCAGGTGTAGCAAAGAACAAGAAGGGTTAAACGTTATTTTTTCAATTGCCTTAATTCTAGCTTAAGCTGGTAAAGGATACCTAATGCTTTCTCAACTAAATCCATGTGTATCCTTGTACATTTTGTTTATTGAAGCAAGTATGTACGATTTTGAACACTTTTGCTCCTCAATGCAGAGGTCTCATAGTAGTAGTGAAATGTAAAAATTTTTCTAGTGAAAGAGGAGGAACTTCATAGAGATCATTCTGGATGATAATATCAGTTTTTGTTATTTTGTTTAATCTTTGAAGTAATTCTGTTGGGAATTACATTCTAGAAAGAACTTCCAGAGAACTGAAACTCTCCAATATCAAAGGAATTGAAAACAAGTATTCATTTTACTTTTACTTAGAAATGTTTTGCCTAGAAACAACAACAAAAAGTTATTTAGAAAACTTTATAGTTATTCTCTGTTCAATTAATGTTTAAAAGCTATTGTCAGATGTGCTTGTTAGAAGTGAGAACGCAGATAAAGCTAGCCTATTACTTGTGACAATTCCATATTTATTTAATGGGTGCCTTATCCCAGAAATGAGTTATGCTGCAGAATGTAAGTCAAGGCTGTACGGCTTTGTAACAAAGATTAACATGCCAAAACTACAGGCTGAAAGTGTTGGAGTTTTGAACAGTGGCTGGATATGTAATGGTATGCCCTGAATGCAAAAAACTTCTTTTCCTTTATAAATCCCACCACAGTCAATTAATTTTGAAATCCAAATTGTTCTTCCAGTGGATCGATTTCCTTTCCAGTTTCATCTCTTTGACATACCCTTTTCCTTCTTAGTGGACTTCTGTGTCTTATTTTCCCGTTCCAAGCTTCTTGAGTCCCTTTTCATATACTTGGTGATGAAGTTTTTGCTGGCTCACGTCATTTTCAGCATTCTGTTTTCTCTGGGTTCACCTTACTTTCATCTGAGCTTCCCCCAAAATAGCTCTGTGGTACGTATCTCACAAACTCTGGTTAATTACACCAAAACTTTTCCTTACCCAGCACCGTTTCCTTAGTAAGGAAGATTATTTAAAAACTTTTAAAAAGTTCAGCTTTCTCACTACAGGCCACCCTAAAGGTTTTGAATGTCCATTATAAGATTTTGTGTTTGGAGAATTTATTTAGAACAGCTGGAACTGAATGACAACAGATTTTTTTTTTTTAAAAAATCAAATTGCATATTAATTACCTTGACCTTTCTCTGCAAAACAATTCCTTTCAAAGGTTTCTCACTATTCAGTGAGCTTATTGGACTGGCCATTGATCTGAAGAGTGGGGAAACCTCTCTTCCAGTGCTTTGTTGTTTCTGCATCATCATGGTGAGGAAAAACACCTGCCTTCCCCCTAAATGAATGGCTCAGAAAAACTGAAATAGCTACACAACTCCTTGAATGGATAATGTTCCCATGTGAAGATCCACATAAGAAAGGACTTGTAAAGATGGTAGAAATGCACTAAAATAAGGTGTTTAATCAGATATTGATTACCTAACTTTCCATTATCCTAAGACAATGAAACTCCAGTGAATTCAGGGGAAGTATATTTATGCATGATACAACCTGACCTACTACCTGCCAGCTGGGCAGCTGCAAGACCCTCACAGAGACCTCCTGGTTTTCAGGCACCTGCTCATTTTTTCCTCTTCTTTGGAGTTTATGAAAGAATTCTGTCTTACTTTTCATGTTTATGTTTTAAAGTCTTGTTCTTTTATGTTTTTATGTTTTGCTTGATTTTTAAATCTCTAAACTGACTGTTGAACAGGTGGTATAAAAGCCAACTTTTTTATGAATAGAATAAGGGAAGGTCAGACACTAACAGAAAGGGGGCAGAATGACATCAGATATTGACTGTAACTGTAAGAAATTAATGACTATTTGTTGACAGAAAGACATACATTGTAACTAAAGCCACTGCATAAAAGCTAAAGAGAAAACAGTTTTTATACAGAAATCTTCTCAATTGTAGGTTAAACAATCAAATTTGCTTAACAGAGTGCAGGTTACTTGCCAGAAATAAGAATGAGATTTATATATCAGGCTCTGAAGCACAAAATGAGGTGTACAAAGTAAAGTTCCTTTGCACAAGGCAGCGAGAAAGGGATGGAAATAGGGCCCTTACCAGCCCCCGTAAATAGCTCCCCTACCCACAGATGATCCTCCGATACACATATGTGCGAAGACAAGTAATCAAAATAAGGTGTTGCTCTTTTCCTGTCTGCATCAATCATTTTTCTTAATTATCTTGTTGTTCAAGCCTCGTGACTTCTATAATTTACTGCTTATGACAGCTTGCTGCTGAACTGTGCAGTGCTGTGCTGCTGAAGTGCCCCGTGGATGTGGTAGTACCAGACCCTCCACAGTCTCGCACTGTGTCTGTAGGACCTGATTCCCCACTAGACTGTCATTCCATCATCAGAGGGAATCATCAGATCTCCTTGTGGCTGAAAAGCTTTAGTAAATCCTGGGCTTGTGGGGAGAAGAGTATTGCCACATCCAAGAACAGCAAATAGCCTACAGTATTGTCCTAATTCACAAAGATTTAAATCAACTTATATTAATTCATGTCTTTCACCATAACTATCATTTTCATTGATGAAGGAAATGGCTTTATTTATTTATTTGTCCTTGACAGACTTTGAAGTGTAGAGTCCTTTGCTGATGGGTTGGTTTCTTCTGTAGTACACAGGCTGCATACTGCTTTAAAGGGCAATCACTCATCTAAGTGTCCTGCAGAAGAGAGGGATGGGGACGACAGAGCTCAACTTCCATGATGACTTTTTAAATATTAAAGCTCATTAACGTCGTGTTCAACTTCTAAGGCTATGATTCTTCTTAAAGACTTGCACACGAAGTCTGCTCTTGATGCTGAAATTTAAACGGGCCAACAGTTCTCATATATGCTTCATAAATAACAGGAAAGAAAGAAGATGGACACCCTGTGATTTGGTATCACACTGGTGTCTGCAGGGACTTCTGTGAAGTGGTACCAGCTCTGCTCCTCCAAGGAAAATCCCACTCCTGGAGATGGAGCGCAGACACCTTGCTTCATCTGTCTCTCAGTACTGAAACGCTGTTGGGGTGAGAGTGGCTGCTCAGATGACAAAAGCAAAGGACAGTATTTAGGCAAACTTCTTGACTTTTGAGAAGAAACAGAGAAATACTTATTTTCAGAATATCAGTCTTGTAGTGTACGCTGTTTTTCTCAGAACTTTCGCCTAGCACTCATTCTAGTTAAAAATGTTTAAAGGAAACATGGATCCATTGGTTTAAAGTGCATTACAAATCAATGGTTATTTAATTTCTGTAGCACCTCCTTGCTAGGGTTACCAAATCATATTTTATACACTATTCACTTTAACCTCTCAGCAGTCCCATGGCTCATGTACAAGAAGTTTCAGCACACCTGATCTGCCATCACACAAACTGAAGCAGAGTTTTGGTGATTCAGGTCAAATATCTAATTCTGGCTAGGGTCTTGTATCTTGAACAGATGGGTTTCATCTGCTTATCCGTTCATCTTTGCAATACACAGACTATTTTTTTTCTACTGAGAACCTTTTTTGTAATACACAGGCATATTCTACGAAGCAGGAAAAATAGCTTGCTCCCTGAATAGTGCGTGTGCCAAATCCTTGTATATGGTGGTGCTACATATGGGGAATGGTTGACTCAAGTGCCTGGAGAGGAGCAGCTTCCAGTTATCATCTTTCCTGTGATGGGGCATTTGTAAAGTTTGCACTTAGTGAGGTAGCACTGCAGAACTTGCTCTTATCAAGGACAAAAATAACGGCTCCTCCTCTCAGCTGCTGTTATTTGTAGTTTCTTTGTACTTCTCCGGCCTCCATCTGCCTGTTGGATTTAATTGATCAGTCAGCTAAGTTATCTTGGGGAGAACAGGGAGAGGAAAAAGGTAGGATGCAAAGATGAAAGAGCATTATCCATAAAGCTCCCTTTCCCTAAGATATTTCTTTATCCTTATCCTTAAGATTTTTTTTTTTCTTTTTGTAATTCAGATTGCATGTTTCTTTTCTCTTCTGATTTTCTGCTCTACCAATATAGGACTTTTATAATTTGAGGAAATATCAGCAGAGGCGCATGAGGTCACTGTGTTGTAGCGCCAGTTTTCTCTGTAAGGGATTGGGTTATTGTTTTTTATTTTCCTCTGCTTTTGGAACCGTCAGGCTGCATACTGCAAACCTCAGACTTTTCAAGCTAGCAGGAATATAGCGCAGGGCAGAGCACCTCTGGTGCTGCTTGTCAACTGATAGTGGAAAGTCAGTTTCTGGAGGCAGGAGTCTGGCTGCTCTTGGAACCACGCTTGAACTTGATCTTAATTCAGCTCAGGACTTTTTCAGTGGTGGTAACAGTCCTAAACAGCTATTTAAAGCTCCCCAGATGCCTTGAGCCAAACACTTACACAACCTAATTTTACAAAGCTTTTGATCTCTCATCCGGGGCACCCTTGTCACTATTAAAATGAATTAAAACTAAAATTGTCAGGCACTTTGCCTGATACTTTAGGTGGACTATTGTGCACTATATTGCTTGCATGGTACTAGCGCATTTTGGTACCATGCATCTCTCCTCTTCCCCTCCCATGGAGACCCAGGTCCTGGATCCTCTCTCTCACGTAGTGGAGTTTAATCCACCGTGAATCCTCCCAGCTCCAAGTAAATCCAGGCTTGGGGAAGGTGTGGATGTCACTTTTGTGCTCATCACTGATCTTTGCCCGGATGTGTCTTAGACAGGCTCCTTCATGCAGGCATGTGCTCTTGGGAGCATCCTGGAGCTTGTACCCTGGGCAGGGACACCCTTTGGCAGAGGGCTCCCAGCTCTGTCCTGGCTGGTGCTACAAGGTCCCGCGCTGCTAATGCCAGCACGCGTGGCACAACAAGGGTTGCTGAGCTCCGCTGGCATCTCTCCCTTCAAGAACCCCAGAGAGAGGTTCGGCTATGTTCTTTCCAATTAAATTTGCCACGGTAGAAGAAAGGGTTGTTAGCGACTTTTCCATGTGGAGTGGGCAGTCCCAACCTCTCTGCAGCCCAGCCTGGGCTCTGTGCCCCAGCGGCATTTCTGGGTGTGCGGCACCATGCAGCACGGTGCTGCCCAACAAAGGGACACTACTTCTGCATCCGTGAAGGCAATGCAAACAAAATGAGAAAAGCTGCAGCCCCAGAACCGCAGAACACACCCTGGCATAAGTTATAAAGTGTGCCTGTGCCCTTTCTGTGGGATGCAGGCAACACTCAGCTAATTAAGGCTTAAGCTGTGGTTTATTACAGCACATCTGCTCTTCAAGGGTGGGAAAAGGTGGGCTGAAGTCCTGCTGTGAATATTTTTTTTCTTGCTCTGACCTGAAGTTAGGCTGGCTATAAGAGCAACCTCTCTGTTCAGCACTCTGAGTTGCTTCTACGTATACAGCAGACACTTCACCTACTGCACAATGCTTGGCAACAGAGAAAGAGAGGATATATTTTTCTATCAATGTAATAGAGGTATATTGGCAATGACAACAAAAATTGAATATAAGGTCTAACAAAATGTGTTCCCTAGATTTTACTAAAGTCTACAAGCTCAGAAAATGTTATGAAAACAGGCTTTTACTATGACATTCTTTGCTTCTTAAGCAATGTGGGGAGTAGTAAAATGGTTGTTTTGTGTTTTGCTTTTTTTCCTGAGGTAAAATACTTTTAAAATAAATTCTAGACTTTCCACATATAGAACATGTAAAAATAATTTTAATTCACTTTATAAAATTGGCCAGAGCTATTCAAGTGACAATTACATGTTGGTAAATTCCCTAAGAGATGTGCGCCCGTCTGCAAACAGCTAGCATGGGGTCACTGGTTCGCTAAGCCATCAAGAATAAGCATAAGTAAGACAGAATCAGTGTGCTGATTCTCTGCGCAGAGGTGAATTGGATCTTTAGGGAATGGATGGCTATTCTTTTTATAACCCTGACCTGAGATACAGCTGCAGCTCTCTACAGATATAGGCGGGCAAACCTGTGAAGAAAATCCAGATTTATTAGCCTCCTTATAATCATCTCCACAAGCAGAGGATATACATTTGATGTGGCGTCTCCTATCCTTCCCCACCCAAGTATGTGTGCCGTTTATTTCACAAAATGCACAGGAGCAAGAAGTCATCACTCACCGCACAGTGAACACCTGCAAAATTGTTTCACAGAACCTTCACTACCATGGTGGCTTTACTGGTGTCTGTAGCTCACTTGATAAAGGTAAGAAACCATACGGTGGAGGCCATGAAACCTTTAGTATCACTTTTTGCATCTTTTTCAGGGCTGTTTGAGACATTTCTGTAGGTGCTCTCAGGTTGGTTCGTGCTCCCTAGACTCGTCTCTGCATGGGGCTTGAATAATAGAATACATCAGTTCTGCTATGTCTGGTGCTTTACCACTGTTTAAGGGTCCAAACTTTAGCCATTGTGAACATAGTCGTTCTTATTTGACTGTACCTAGAAGCTGGAGGTGGAGAGAGCCTACCCACCCATCGTATTCGATGCAGGGTTTCTCTATGGGGTATTTATCAGGCATCATCCAGGGGAGCTCCAAATGACTGCAGTGACAGAGCTGAAATTGTTCCCCTCAAGGACACGGCACGTAGGCTGCACGCATTCTCTGCGTGTATTTACCCTCTCAGGTCTTACATATCTGCTGCATCGAAGTGCAGCTGCTAGACAACTGAAGTGATAAGCAATGGCAGCTTTCAAAGGGGGAACTGAGCTGGACAACATCGCCTTTTCTGCCTTTGATAAAGACCTTGTGTCAGGTTCTTTAGGAAATTTTGACTTGCAGCAGCCTCCTGAATCTGACAACTTGACTCTGCGATCTGGACATCCAACCTTCAGCTGAATAGATCTTCCCTTTGGGACCGTCTTCTCTAACATAAACAGTAAATTCAGACTCAATCTTATATGCCTCCAAATCGCCTGCTTTTCTTTAAAATACCTTTGACAACAGTTTTGTGAAATAGTGCCATTAGTGCAGAAGTTGTGTGACATGCGTAGAGCTGGTCAAGAGGAGGAGGAGGACTTGCTAAAGGTTTTTAAAGGTTGTATGTGTATTATACTCTTTTTTTTTCTGTAGAAATGAAACTTTCTCAAATCTACTCCTGTCACAGGCCTTCACTGAAACCTCAGTCAGACCCTAGAGAGCATAAAACAGGTGGCAAGATTTACCTGCATTCATAACCTTGTGTTGGTGGTGTTACTCCTGATCAGGAGCTCAGGCTGTAGCTGGAGTTAATAGCAGAAGAGATGAGCCTGAATCTTAATCATGATGTGGTTATTGGCCTTTTTGAAGTTTTTTCACTCCATTTGCTTGACAATGCCTAAAAAAATGCTGTTCCTACAGGTTATTTTTGACCTCAATTTCAGTTTAATTGCTTCCCACTAAAGGAGTTTCCCTCATTCACGCTCTGAATCTGGTTAATAAACACATGCGCTTCCAGTTTTCTTAAATAATTTGCACAATTAGGTTTCTTTACTGCCATCAGGGATAGCAGTTTGTGTGTCTGCAAAGGGAAGTACTCAATAGGAAACACGGCACAGCTGCCATGGTTTAGAGATGAACTTTAGGACACTTGGGATCTTGACTTTGTTTTCAGTGCTACTTTGAGGCTTGATTTAGCCTTTTAGATATAGCACTGAACTAGAATTGGCAATTGCACAGTTCGATGAAATTTAATTTGGCCAATTTAATTTTCAGTTTTGCTTTTATACGTCTTGTGACTTAATCCATCTTGAGAAAACAGTAGCGTGGTTGGAAATGTGTACCAAACTGACCACTTTCCCATGAAAATCGGTAGAAGCAATATTTTTAAAGGAGATCTGTTTTAAATATGGAACCCTCTCTAGGAGAAAAGGCTATTTTGAATTTTCAGTGAAATTTCGAGTTCAGACAGCCGAAGAGCGTTTGAGAAGAGCCCAGGTCTCTGAAGTGTTTTTACCCCTGATCGGTTTCTCTTCTCTAGGTGGATGTAAAGAAAACTACTCTCTGAGGGACTCTGCATGTTAAGCTCATTCCTACTTGCCTCAAAGCTTGTGCTTACTCGCATAGTTTTAAAAACCTAGTCTGACAAAACCACTGATTTCACATCAGGGTTAAAAACAAAGGAATGGGTTAAGGTTTAGGCTTGAATTTTAGATTAGGACTATCTCTCTTTCAGGCTGGAAACCAGAAGGAAAAAGATACCAACTTGTTTTAAATAAATAACTTGGGGAGATTAGAGAGCGGAACTGCTTCTTTTTTTGGAAATCTTCTTACATCTCTAGCTGGGTTAGCTTTTTAGTTAACCATCTCAGCCCTTGTACTGCCCCTGAGGAAAGCTGTACTCCACACGAGGGTAGATAAATGAGATTCACAGCAAATGGGTTTGTTCCCTGAACCCGTTGGTTCCCAGCACTAGGAGTGCTGTCCTGCTGCATAAAAAGAATGTACTTAGCAGTGCAAGTGCCTATTTGGTTAAATTATTAAAATACACACCTGAAAGAGAAGGAAATTTATCAAAGAACAAAGTATACAGCCAGCTTTATGTGTTCAGTAAGGTCTGACCCAAATTCCACCAAGGAAGGTGTGCAGTACATTTCTGTGTGATTTTGAAGGGCCTTGGCCCATGAAATGTCAATGCCTTGACAACTCAGATCAAATTCTCGTGGACATCTGCATGCCTGACAACGCAGGTGAGTGTTCTGTGGGCTCTTTTGCCCGGCCTTAGCAGGTTTGGCATCTAGCTGTTACTGACAGCAGTGGTGGTTAGATACCTAATTCATCATCTTTGCATGGGTGTCCCCTTTATCCAGGAAGAAGAGTGTTCAATGTTCTGTCAAATAATTTTGCTCTTGGCCTGTCTCAGCGAGACTCCAAATGCAATGTGGATGCGTAAGGGTAAAGTTGCCTGCACCAACAACTGATTTTCCAATTATGAGCAACTGGATAGTCCAAGAATTGAGTGGAAGTCTTAATCATGTTAAACTGAGAGTGAGTTTCATGTTCTGTGACCATATTTTGTGCCAAGTCATGGTGTAGTTCTCACTGTTTGTTTTCTGGCTGATGCCTTTTTGGATGCCATCTGTGGCTGAGCTGTGGTCCTTGTGTAAATGAGCAGACCTTGTTCTCAGCCAGAGAGGTTTCTTGAGAGTGACAAAGCTGCTTTTCATTGTCTGACTGTGCGTCATACTGTTGTGCAGCCAGTGATGGGAACTGGTCCTGGAGCCACCACTGAGCCCCCCCACGAGTGCTGGGGAGGGGAGGGCTACACCCCAGCGCTGAGCTCTGTCTCTCTGCTCTTTAATGTCTGCCTCTGTTTTTGCTTTTCTGTGCTCTAAGCAATGGTGTGTTTGATCAAAAGGAATGCGCTGCCAAAATTGAAACATATATATGTGTATAACCGCCCCTCTATTCTGCCTGCATACATAAGAGAAAAGCACTTACACATATCACGTGAAAACAGAAATAATTTGGTGTTTGATTGCACATCAGGCTTCCCAAAATGCATTCTCATCAGACATTCAGGAAACATTATGGTTTTATTACCAAGGGAAGGCTTTAACTTTTATTATTTTTGTAAGGGAAATTGTTCTAGATTCTATAAAATACAATCTTCTAAATAAAGAGTGTTTGTTTTGAAACCTTTGGCATGAAAGAAATTAACATTTCAGTTCCACAGCTTTTACAATTGCAGAGATTATCTCTAGTTAGCTGTGAAGCAGGGTGTTCTTGTTATGTTTATTTGTTTAGAAGCAGCCACCTCAGGTTCAAGGCACTCATGTTAATATGCTAATACAAGATGGTGGGAAAGCATTCAAAAATATTGCACACTCTACTGAAGTCCCACAAAATGGTTTGTCTTGCCTGCTGATGCTAAAGCTATCAACCCGTATTTAGGTTGCTACCCAGAACAGAATGAGAGAAGACAATCATAAATGCCTTCTGCCCCTTTTGGCTCCCACATCTTCTTTTTTTACCTTTATTTTCTCCTCTACTCTAGACTCCCCTTTCTTCACTCAAATTCTCTGTTCTTACACACACGTAAGTCTCAAAACTCTTTGTGAAGTTCCTGTTCATGCTCCACTTTCCTGTTTCACCCATATACCTTTGGTCACTGCTCTTTTTCCACATTTGGTTAGTTTGGCTCTACCACTCCCCCTTTTATTTTTTTTTTTTTTTTAATGTTCATTCTGCCATGACAGACAGATTCCCCGTCTTTTCCCAGGAACCCTGGGAGACCTGACAATACCTCTATTTCCACCTTTTCCTCTACTGAAAACCAGGAATTAAACCCTTATGGTAGGTTGTAAAGCAGTTCGGCAGCATGGAAGGAGTGAACACATTGGGGCATTTGTACCCTTGCCTTTCTGCAACATCTCCTCCTATGCTGCTGCAGCATGGGAGCAGATGTGAGATCTAGAGACAGGGATGCTTTGGGGTGCATTCAGCCCTCTTTGTAAAGCAGGATGATGTCAGCTTGATGGCATGTGTTTGCAGCAGGTGTAAGTGCTTCTGTAGCCAGCTCCTAGTCAGGAAAAGCAACTTCCATTTAAGTTAAAGCAGTACAAAGTGTAGCGATAGAGATGTAGTCTAAAGATATGCTCTGTGTGAAGTGCTCTTAACGAAAGGCCTGATCCAGCATCTGTTAATTTAATGGGCAGTCCAGGCATGGCTGGAGTAGGCTGCCCATTGGGTCTTGGGTCATCAACCATCCCACAGCTCTGCAGGCTGTCTGGGGTCAGGGATACCACTCGGGCCAAAATGATGATCAGCGGGCCCAATTCTCTTCATCAGTATGCATCAATTCATCTGTCCAACCTCCCATCTTGTTTATAAGCCCTGTAGATGTGGAATGCTCCATTTTGAATGTAGTCAGTCACCTGTGGACTACTGCAGCCTTTGAAGGACCCCAAAGTCTCTGAGGCAGCTCTCCAGCTATCACAGACATTGTGTGCATCTCCGTGTATGTATGTACACGTTGTATAATTTCACCTTTTCTTACACTTATCAAGGCTTTTTCACTTGACTAAATTTCATCCTATAATGCCCAGCTATACCTGGTGTCCCGGTATCCTCTGCCTTTACTATTTTCAGCTGCCTAATTCTTGTAAAAACAATTATTGTCTCCACAGTTTTTCATCCAGCTGTACAGTAATTGTCAATATGCTCTAAATATCCCATTTTATGCCCAATTACAGAGACAATGATTTTCAGGTACAGGAGAAATGTGGAAATATTTCAGGCTTCTGCGCTGGTGGTCTCATGTTCAATCCTGTGTACAGAAAAAGGAGCAGCTGTCAAAAAGAAAGCAAGAATTGATCATTCTAGTTTGTACATTTATGTGCCTGGTTTCTTAGAGATTTCTGTAGCTCTTTCAGAATAATTTCCTTTTAACTTCTAGAGGGTATTTATTTGCTCTATAGTGCACCAACTTCCAAGCCTTATTGTATGTCTTTCTTATGCCTGTAACCATAAAGGCATTTTCCATCTCTCTTAGAATACAGCTGTGATAAAGACACAGCAGTAGTTCGGTAATCAAGTTCTTCTGAAAACTGTATTTCTCCTTTATTCTGATCTGAAACTGAGCTTGCGTTGAACAACATTAGATAAAGGTAAAGCCTCCGGAGGCAGATTACATAGTAGCAAGACAGGTATCATCTGAGGAGGTCCCAAAGAGCTGAAAAGAATAGCAGTACAAGAAACTCATTTAATTTGATATAGCTATGAATATTTAACATTTTATAAGGAAATACAGACATGCAATCAGCCTTATTCATTCTGATGCTCTAGGAAGTACAGACTGTCTTCCATGTGTTGTCTCTGTGAACATGAGAGATTGAGGCAGCTGGGGAAGAGAAGCAGCAACTCATGCAAAGATTGTCCAACCTCTATAGAACAAACTTACTGTAAAAATTGAATTCTCAAAGTTTTTACATTAGATGCTACAATATTGAGCAGGATCGCACATGTCTTGCAAGAGATGCTCAAGTTTTTAATACATGAGAAATGTTTTTCTCCATGTATGCTTATTGCTTACATGCTCTGTCTTCTCCAGTGTCTCTGAACAGAATAGCAGCAGAGCTAAGACATGTTGAGATGCCCTGACACCCCAGGTCCCACTGAAGAACCACAGGTCCCACTTCCCTTTGGAAGCTGAGAGCACAGAGGACAGTAAAAACCATCTCAAAATATTCTGTATGGGGGTCATTCTTAAAACGCTGACCTATCTTCATACCATGTTTGAGATAACCCAAAACTTCAGAAATTACTATGTGACCCCTGTTGCTCCTCACAGCCAAGTAGTTCTCACTGTGTGCCTTTCTGATCACAGCTTAAATTTAGGTACTTTGACTTAGGTCTTGCATTCACTGATGTTTTTAAGACAGCTGCCATTTTCTCTTTGATTTCTCTTAACCTTAAGAGGTAAATAAGTAAGAAGATATGGACTAATTTTCTCCTTCCTTCTTTTTCTCTGATGGAATCAAATGGGAACAGAAGCTGAGAGAGGAATGCAAATCACTTGTTATCCTGACACTGCTACTCTTTGCAGCAGCTCAAAATTTCCTCCTCCTCCTTTCTTTGGGTGTGCCCACCTGGGTTATGAGTGGGAGCAGGAACCTCACTTTTCCACACCCTGCAGAGGCTTCCAAGGTCTCAGGTGGGAGCCAGGAAGGAACTGTTGAGCCCTCCTTCCTACATGCACCCACTTCATTGGCATGAGGCTCAGGTAGAGGGAGCAGGAAGGAAGCAGGGATCCCATCTTCCTCCCAAGCTGGGGCCCAGCACAGCAGGCAGAGGTCATACACTGCCTTCTAGGGGCTGGCATGGTCTCTGAGGTTTTCACACCCCTTTCTGTTTCCCATTCCTTTCTGCATCAAAGTTTTCTATATCCCTCAGTTTTCAAGTCAGATCCCAAGTTCATGCCTGCCTAGTTTGTGGGTTTTCTACATGGATTCTTGCTGCTTTTCTTCTTTTCCACCCAAAAGAGTTTGTTGAAGTCACATAAAATTTGTTTTAGGAAGATAAAACCCACTTTTTTGCATCATGCTTAAGCTTCACTAAGAAAAATATCACCTTGTATTGTTTCTTTTGCTCTGTGTACTGCAAGCCCTGTGATACAATCTTAACTCCTTTCAGAATTCTGGGATTCTTCCTATTAAGTGCCTGCCCCCATCCTTGGCAAGTCTAATAGCTTTCAGATAATTGTGACCATAGAAACTAAGTGCTTTGTGACTGGGCAGAATGGTCCTTTCTTCCCACAATTTACAACGCAGATTATTGAGATTATTGATGGATTCATTTGTTTGCCACCTTCACATTATAACATGGCAACTGTTAGCAAATACTGACTTTATTTATGGTGATGGCTGTAGTTGTGATACAAAACAAGAGTCAAACCAAAGATTCTCGCCTCCGCCATGTACTTTTATTCATTTAGATACAAAATTGTAACAATTCCTTTCCATGGCTGAGACATACAAACTTGAAAGCATAAGGATTGTTCATAAACAGCTTAATTGGCCGACCTTGTCCTAGATCTGGGCTCTTGTCCATTGTATGCTACAGTACCTGTCTTCTCACATGATTAGTGTAAGACTGGTTTCACAACATTATCCCTGGTTGACAAATCCTTTCTAAGGGTTACCTGTCCCCAATCTCTCATGATTCCTCTCTCCTTAGAGGTTAAAAAACCTCAAACGACCTTCTCTCCCTACAAACTGTCTTTAAACTCACAATTAGAAAGCAAACCAGGATCTGTATCATGTAACAGTGCATCCAGACCAATGATTCAGCTGGTGCAAATGTAGGACTGGTAGGGGAGTCGCTGCAGCAAGCCACAGCCAGAGCAGTGGAGAGCCTGACCTCCCTTACATTGCTCCTGTTGGCCGTGGAATTGCAATAGAGAATTGCAGCCTAACAGCATCCTCACCAAACAGAAGGACCCCTTGCTGCATTACAAGTCCACGTATCCTCTTCCTATGGTCAAAAACGTTAGTACCCCTTATTCTGTGTGGCAAGGGTCAAAATATAAAATGAAGACTCTTATCCACACTGCTCTTGTACCATGCCTTTATTGCACTGACTGCATGCGGAGCATCTGCTGCCCTCCTGGATTTTGGTGCTGGCTGGAGGTGTCCTGCTCACAGAAGGAATCAAAGCCAGAGGTTGCAAACCCACCAGGTTGAGGTCCTGCTTCCTGACGGGCAGGCGGCAGAGTACTGCTGCCTCCAGGTGTACTGTGGAGGCTAATGCTGTGCTTTCCATCAAATTACAAGAATTGGAAAAGCATTGCTGAGGCAGTCTCTTTATTCTGATGAACATCGTGCTGAAACAGATGGCCGTTAAACACGAAGTTTGTTTGTTTGTTTGTTGAGTAAATAGATCGCACTGGTCTCAAATAGCACTCTTTAGCCCCCAGTGGAACAAATCCACTTATCTGGGAGAAACTTCTGCTATTCCTCATTTTGAGTTTTCTGATCAGGAGATACCCAGCTATAATTCATAATTATCACTTTGGGCTTTTGATAACATACCAGAATCTTCTGACTAACAAAATGAGGTGTGGACTTTTTTTCACAATGAGAATTAAAGATTGGACAGGCTTATAAAGAGAGTGGGGAATGAACACTCCATCACTTGAAATCTTTAAATCAAGAGACTGTCTTTATAAAAGATATTTTCTGTATCAGCCAATAGTATGAAGATAAATGCAGGAGCCACAGAGAGGAATTCTATGACTGAGGTTATGCAGAAGGTCAAATGAGATGGCCATAATGATCCCTTCTGGTCTTAACCTATCAATCAAAGGGCATTAAATTTCACTCACTGAGCTGGACATGTGATTATGCAAAATAGAAATACAAGGATTTCCCTGCTTGTAAAGGGAGAACCTGGAAAGAATAATAAACCTGGGATAAAAATGTTGTGCTGACCTTTTGGAGCATCTACAAAATTACAGTGGACCCTCACAAGGTTAGCATAAGTATCCTGGTTATTCCAGCTGGGATGAATGTTTAAAATGGAGTAGATTATGAATGTGTAATTGATTCTATGACCTGAAACAACTGTTTCCTGGTAATTTGGAAACCCTTCTGCATTCAGCTACAAGATGGACAATGAAAGATTGTTGTGGAGTTTTTGAAGTATTTGAAAGAAGTCCATCTTCATATTTCTTATGCGATATTGGTCTATGTTTTTCATAGCAGTGCATTGCAAAAGGGATCTTCTGTGCAGCCTTAGTCTCATCAAAAGCCTCAAGGATCCTTTTTTATCTGCTGCACTGTGAAACAACACCTGTTGTCTGTTGGATCTCTGGGTCTAGAAATTCAAGACTAGGATTTCCCCATGATAAGATGCAGGAAATGGAAAGAAAGCATATTCATTTTGTCTGTTGGCTGGAGATGCTTTTAAAAGCAGAGGGATGTGTGGGCGGAGGATGTGAGAAGGATATTTTGTACTGGCATATACATGTGTAAACAGCCATTCAATGATTTGTAAAGAGCTGAGCTGAACAGCACCCAAGAAATATACGATTCTTCCCCAAATCTCCAATGTTTGAAAGCTGGTAGATTCAACTCCTGATAACTGTTTTCATCAGTAGGGCCACAGACCGAATGTTTTTTAGACCATCCTTCAATCAGGGTAATTGATTGGCAGCCATTGATTAAACAGTTGTGTGGACCAGTGCTGGCTACTTCAGTGTGGAAGGGGGCGGACAGGAAATGGGAAATGCGAATGTCTACATGTACATGCTAAATTGTATTGTCAATCGGATGGTCAAAGGTTTCAGTATGTTGTGTGCTAGACTTGGAAAAGAGAATTCTGTTTGTGGCAGGTAAAGTTGTCCTGAAGGTTGCAACAGCATCTCAATTTTATCTTTGTCTTGCTCTGCTATCCTATTTCAAACTTTTTGTGGGTTTGGGTATTGTACCTGGCACTGTATGTCAAAGGAGAGTGTCCCCATTACAAAATTCCTGCATCGAGCTCAGTCTTGTGGGTGGTTGCCACTGTACAAGGGAACTTGTATGAATGTGATTGTAAGGGCTTTATGAGATCTCTTCATATAGAAATAATGCACTCTATTGGCGCACAGGATTTGCTGCATCACTGAAAGATTCAGCTGCTCAGCAATGCAGCAGTTTTAAAGGTTCAGTGAGCATGGAGTTAGTAATCTGTGGTTATGATCTTTCATGTATTTTCCAGATCTAAGTCAGGAACGGAACATTGAACCTTGACAGCTCTTTCCAGGGGTGAGTGTCGTGGGCCTGTGAGATGATCACTACCTAGGCAGAGCAAGATTCTCTTGTGGCTTTCTGGGTGGTGGTAGGATTTCCCTGGAGGTGGAAATGAGAGCAGATGTAGCTAAAGCAACCATGTTGGCTGACTGTTGTGAACTAAGGCAGGATTGGAGAGAGGGGAGGCCTGAGCAAAAGAGAGGAATGGAAATGGTAGCTCTCTTCCTGCTAGAACGACCAAGAAAGAAAGAGGTTGATTCACAGAGAACCTCCTTACTTGGGAGAGAAGTAATACATGTCAAGGATGGTTAGTGAAGAAGCTATGGGGCAAATGCCTGAGAACTTTGATTTAAAGTCTAAAGGGCATCAAGGAAAGCTAGAAAGAACACTGGCCTAGCACAGTGGGAGCCCACCACACCACAGCCTCATGAAAATCCATTTTGGGTCACATTTTTCCAGGGTTGGATCATTGATTTTTCCTTGGGAATTGACACTGTCACAACTATAGCTGGTGAAAGACTTTTGGAACATTTTTGGAGTGCATTGATGGAGTGCATTGATTTCTGCCGTTGCAAGCAATACTTTGTTTTCAAATCAGACTCTGAAACACTAGTCCCAGAGTCTATTATTAATTCCTGATGTCATTAAGAGATGTCTTCTCTGTCTGCGATGCACTGACATTTATTTTATAAGGCACAGACATGATTAGAGCTTCAATTTGATTTTCTAGCCAACATGATTGGCCCAGGATTCCCAGGAGCTATGTTTAAAGCTAGCTTCCTAAATTCATGTTTTAGTTATCTAGTAAATGAAGTGATTTTTTAAGATTCTTAATGCCTAGTTTGGCAGTTACCAGCTTCTCAACTCTTTCTTTGACCAGGCCATTATTTCAGTGCCCAGTAAGTTTAGCAACTGTTGTAACTCTTGGCCTTCCTCCCAAGAAGAGCCCTTCAGCACTGTTCCACATAAAGCCAAGGAAAGCTGGATATGCTGCAAAGTAGGCAATTGCTCTGTCCACAGTCCTTCCTCCTCTGTTCTACCACAGCATAACTCCTTTATGTGTGACATCTGCAGTCTTCGCCTTAGGGGTGCAGAGTCACCCAGGAACCCAGCAGGCATAGGTCAAAGGAGCGAGACTGGTAACAGTAAGGCATCTGAAGTTTGCTGCAAAATGAGCCCCTCCAAAAAATGTGTATGTGTTGCTCTATGTAGTCATTCTCAAAAATATCCTCAAATTTTTCAGTTCAGTCTGGTTTGACTTTCCAGAGGCCCAATTTGATACCTACATATTAGCTGAGTGACCTGGTTCTCCTGCCTGCACTGGATGGCCTCTTGAAATATATCTGATGTTTCCACCAGGAGTGAGGAGTAAATGAGGAGAATAACTAGGATAGACGAGGCTATAAAAATATCCTTCTCACTCTCCAGACTGAAATACTACAGTTCTTTCTGAACTCATGCCCTTTTTTCACACTGGGATGTTTACAAAACATCAGAAGATTTTACTCTTTAGATCTAGGGTGCCTAAAAAGAAGTGTACTTTATGCTAGCTACAAAGGACCTCAGAATCAGACTTTACATGTTTAATCTGGATGCGTAGAGGCAGACTGTTCCCCTGCTCATGCTTCCGTGCATTAACTGATCTTTAAAGAACAGGGATTAAGGAGAAGCTTTGCCCGTGAACAGGTTAGCCCTGGCTGTCTAGCCCTGGCTGCACAAATTCATTCAGATTCCTCGGAGGTACGTAGTACTGATCGCTGTCCAGAGGCAAGATACTGGACTAGATGGACCATAGGTGTGAGTCAGGGCCACAGTTTCCAGGCAAATTTCCACTGCAAAATTATACTTCTTTCTTGGTTTTTTACTCCTTCCATGTGCATTGTGAATTGTTCTGTCTGTTGGTGTATTGATACTGGTGTGCAGTACTTTGAATAAGTTGGGTTTTTGCCTACTCTTATTTAGTCAATCTTTTCCCTGGCTGTGTCTAGGAGCCTCTTCCATCAGGGGACACAGAAGAAAATGTGTGTCTCTGTGTCTGGACGGCTGGAGAGAGGAACCTGCCAGTAAATGGGAAAGTCTGAGCAATCCTCTTGAGTTCTTTTACCTTAATTCAGGTTTTATTTAGACATTCCAATACCGTTCAGTGCAAAGGGAGAACTGCTTCTCCCCACCAGCATTAGCAATAATAATATTTATCACAGAAAACCTTTGTACATGTTCTTCTCTTTGTCATTTGAGTTACTAAAATACAGCAAGGGAAATTTCTTCTAGTATTGAATAGCATGAATGGAGCTGACAGTGTTACTGTATTTATCTATCTTTCCCTATATAGATACAGATACATACAACTTCCACTATAACATTTCAAACATCGGCACCACCTGAGAGCTCTTTGCAGCTGCAGCTTGTGCATTTTGCAGTAAAATTTCTCTCCCCTTCCCTTTTCCCTCAGCTTCCCCCGCCCCCAGAGAACTGACACGCTTTCCACTGACAAACGTTGAGTGTAGCTCCTGAGGATTTAGCATGTCAGGCTGTGTCTACACAGCTTAGGTTTCTATTATTACGCAATGGCTTAGAAGGCAGAGCTTTGCCACATAATTACAGAGCCAATCTGTATTAGGAACAGGACTTTGGGTGCCTCTTTCCGTGCCGACTATTCGCTTCCCACCCACTCAAGCCTCCTCCCTGACAGTCTTACTTGTTTAATACCTTCTTTTCATACCCTTCTTTCCTCTGGTTTCTGATTTTCTTCCCTTTTCTGTGCTACATATTTGTTTATTTCAGAAGTGAGGGGTCGGTCTGAGCCGTGCCTGCACAGATTCCTGTGCAGCACAAAGCACTTGCTGTATGTTGCATCGTCAGAAGAGGTAAGAAGAAATTCCTGAAGCTGCCTGCTAGTTCTCTCGGGTTTTTCTCTCGCTCCCCCCCTTTTTTTTTTTTTTTTTTGGCGTGTGCACATTGCTTGTCTTACAAGCCGTGCAGGCTCTGCCATCTAGAGCACTTTGTGAGATCACTCCAGTTTGCTGTTTTTCCTTTTTCCATCTCTGCGTGAGTGTGTGTGTGTGTGTATCTCCCTGTCTCTCTTCCCCCCGCGATACAACTCGACCCCCCTCCCCAGCACACACGCACATACACAGAAGCCGGGCTTGCTAGTATGAACTTGAAGACTTGCAGTACCAAAATGCATGTGTTACCTTGGGATGCTCTAGGATCAGAATGCTTGAAAAGCCTGCAGGCTGCTTAGTCCTCCAAGACTGGGGTTTTTAAACCAAACAAGAAAAGAACAAGTTATTCACTTTTTTTTGTTCTTTCTTTTTTTTTCCCCTCTCTTTTTTGTGCTTTGGATATTACTGAAAAAGGAGTCTCAGGGATTCACACACTTGGACTTTACTGAATCAGGGTGCATCTGACAAACAATCTAGTCTTCATTTTGGTTTGCTAGAGATCAACCAGGATTTTTCTGATTATATCTTCTTTTGAAAAAAGGATGCACGGCATAGAAAGAAGGTCTAAGTGCCTGTCTGAGACTATTTTACCAAACCTGGGATAAATGTTACTTCTCAAAGGTAAGTGCAAGGTTTTTTTCATATGTATGTATAAACTATATAACTATAACATAAACTATATATAGATATGTACACAAAACATTTATACACAGTTACCTCTGATGGCAAAAAAATCTATTGTCGTGCATTTTAAAAGCATCAGAGAAATATAGAACTTTATCTTCCTTTTCATGTTAGCCTAGATAAGATTGTTCATGTAGAGAAATGAATCTCAGTTTGGTTTCTGCTTCTCTCGGCATGAAAAGGCAGTTCAAAAAGAATATTTATTTTTTTAAGTGTCAATAGGGATTTTTTTCCTGGCAGTTTTGAAACAGTGATGTGAAGAGGTTTGAAAGAAGGGATAACAATTTGGTTTCTAACACAGGAAAAACTGAGCAATAGAATGAAGCTGTGAAAGTGATTTCGGCTTTCTGGAGGAATTAGTAAATCCTGCAAAGCCAAGGAAGAACTTTGCTGGACAGATCAACTCTGCTGTATATAAAACCACACAGTAAAAGAGTGGGGACCTTGGCAAATGTCATGTTAAGAGATGGAAGGCATAGGAACAGCTGGAGAAGGGAAGCGAGTGAGGGGTGTGAAGGGGCAGTGGGCACCCACTTCAGTGTCTGCTGTCACAGAGGTTGGTGTTCTTGGTGAGGTGATGCCACTGATGATGAACATCCAGAATTGGCAAGCTGGACATGCGGGGGATGGGGTACACAAGCAGGTATATGCTATGTCATGTCTGTCTGACGTCATCAGACATATATGTTCTCAGCAAGACTAAGTGTACTGAGAATTTGGGTGGGGGGAAACATCTAAATGGCAACACAGGACAAGACGTAGCAAAATGGAAACTGAGTCTCTCCCTGACTTGCCTGGACTTATGCACACTTTTGCATCACAAAGCAAGTGCTTGACTGAATAAAACAAGAAATGAAAGGGGAGAGCAAAAATCAGTGATGAAGTCAACAAGTCCCAGTATGATGGATTAGTAAAATGGAAATGTAAAGTGGTCATTTGCTGTAATGTATATAAGGAAGGGTTCTTAAACTGGGTAACTCCTTCCTACCCAAAGGAGACAAATAGCATTGACTTAAAGCAAGAATCATTTTTTTGCCAGGGCTGATCTAGTCTTTTTGGGGCAGTGTCATGGAGATATTAAGAAGAGTGGGATTTATTTTATCTACCTCATCTTTGGGATTAATAGGACAGAATAACTCTTTTGACAAGAAGAGACAGGCAAACAGTAAGCATGACTTTAAGTTTATGAAGTCACAGTTCATTAAATTGACACCTCTTAACTTTATTACAATGCTCACTGTAGATAAGTCCAGCAAACGCCACACAGTTGTCACTGGTATTTTCTGTTCCTCGGAAAAGAGGAAACATTGCCATGCAAGGTATTAATTTTCTATTGGACCTTGCTGTGTACAGAGGCTGTACTAAGGCAAATTTGAGCTTGTGGTGAGAGGGGAGACAGATAATCACTTTTGCTCTTGCCATGTTTCAGGCTGGCTACAGTCTCCTTGTTTACAGCTTGCCCTGAGTTGGTGGCTCGTTTGCATTGCCTGCAGATCGCCACTTGAGCACAACAGAGTGCTTTCTGTGTGCGCTCTGCTCATAGCTGCCTTGTCGCAGCAGCGCAAAGCAGAGCTTCAGACCTTCCCTGAAACCGCTACTAATTCTCAGGGAGAGAGGGGATGCAATAAAAAAATAAACAACAATGCTAGGAGCCAGGGAGAATAAAGTCATTATGCTCAACCAAGCCATTTTAACCTATGAATCCCAGCAAAGATCTGTATCGTCTCTCGGATCAGAGGCGGTGTCTGTCCTGCTCTCCCCAGCACAGCTCTGTTTTCTTTAGGGTGATTCTGGGCCCGGTGCCCCCCAGTATCTGGCTGTGCAGGGCACTGGCAGGCAGGCAAGCAGGCAGGCAGCCCCGGGTGCACTGTGCGGGGTGAGAAATGTGACCCATCCTCAGAGCCACCGTTTGCTGCCGCCCTCTCTGCCCCGCGCCGCTCTTTATAGAATTAGTGCTTCCCGTTTAAATTTACGTTTGGAACGTAACTGATAATTTTTCCCAATGGGAAGTACAAATGGCATGTGTAGCCTTGCCCTGCAATCTCTGCTCTGCCTCCTGCTCAGGTGGACCCGAGCTGACAATTCCCTGGCAATCCCTATCAAACTGTTCCTGCTCCCTCTCTTTGCAGAGGACTCTGGCCGCTGACTGAACCTTGCAACGTAATGATGTTAGACCCATCTGATGCCCTGGTTTTATTACTTTTTTTTGTCCTTGTGGTCAAAAAAGCAAAATGGGAAACTGATTCAAAATTATCAAGGTTAACTGGTAGTAGGGGGAAATATACTTCAGGTAACTTAGAGGGAATCTAACTCCCCGGTGAGGGGTTGTGGATGGATAACCCTTGAGGCTGCATTTGCTATTCACACACAGAGAGGGGAAGGAGGGGGTGATGACAGTGTCTGTTCACCCCCAAACCCCTTTTTGCATTGCTGATGCATTTCAGCCTTGACCTACAAAGATCACCTGTGGGATCAAAAAGGTAGTTTGTTCCAAGTGCGTACTCAGTCTTCTTTCTGAGCACTCAGCCTTACTTTCTTTGGGTTCGTCATCATGAGTTGTCATGTGTTTGTTTTTGTGGAGAGAGTAACTGTCCTCTAGGTGCTAGACTGAAAAGCAGTAACACTACATATGAAAGACAGAAGGAAGACATCCATGGCTCCTTCAAGCCACTCCTGATGACTGTGGAATCCATTGCCCAACACCAAATGGGCCATTGCTCTATCCCTTATGTTTCCTCTTTGCCTTAACCATGTAGGCTTCCATCATTGTGACTAAGGATCTCACCAAGGTGCTGGGATTTACTCTCAGTGTCCAGAGGCCGGTGTGCTCGGAGAGTGCTGAACAGCTTCCAGTCATCACATTAAACTTGTGACAAAAGACAAGGTTTCATCCCAGTACGCTGGAATAATAACAAAACCCACAAATCACCCAGTGTGATGCAGTGCTTCATTGATGGGCCAGCTGTCACCCTCTGCCCAGCCCACCTCCACCCAGGATGCACAGGAGGGAGGGAAACTTGTAAGCAGTACTTCTGCTTCTAGGAACTCAAATTACCTTCTGCGTGGGCGACTGCCAAACCTTGGCATGAAATTAACAGATGTAAACACGTCATTAAAAGGCCCACAGTGATGCCGCATGGAAACTGGGAAAAAGGCATTTAATTTAGAAATATTTCTGCTTCCCTAGGAGCAACAGTTGTCTTCATACTTCAGAATATTTGAATGACAGTGTTTCCAATTTTTATCTCTTCCTGTCATTTGCTCTGTCCTGCCCATGTTCTGGGTCTCTGATGGCACCCTCATCTTCATGGGAAAACATTTGTGACAAATCCAAGATGCCAACTTCAGCATCCGAAATGAGCAGCGGCAGCAAAAGTCAGAAAACATCTTTTCACTAAAAAAAAAATGCTGATTTCAAAACGTGGGAGAAAAGGAAGAGATGTGCTGTGAGGGCGTGGTCCTATGCAGAATCCCTATTGACCTACATAGAAGACAGAGCTGAGTGGGATTTTTTCAATGATAAATGTTCTTGTTTTTCTCAGGAAAATACAGATTTATCAGAATGAAATGTGATTGGGAAATGGTCAGTTTTATGAATTTCCTGACTGAAAAAACTCTAGGGAGAAAATTGCCAGAACACCTCATCTTACTTTTTCCTGGACAATAAATTTTACTTTATTTCTTTCCAGTTCATGCATTTTGTAAGAAAACTGAAAATAATTCATATGAAACTTAACAGTAAAAGGGGTCATGCTCAAATCCCATTTTGCTAAATGACAAGCAAACCTGACAGTCAAACTGGAACTAAACATTTTTAGCTCATCAGAAGGCTTGCATACTATTTATCTCAGTTTGGGCCAAGGAAATTGTAAACACTTTCATTTCAATTTATGGAACCAGAAAACTTTTGTCTGCTAAGCCTTACCTGGAAGTCAATTTACTTGGCCAAGTGGGATTATTCCAAGAGGATCTTGCCAACAAATGCTGTGAGATTATCAAGACCTCTGAGTGTCTGCTTTTGAAATTGTTCTTCCAGCTATGGAAAACTTATGTGCTGAGAGGATATGGCAGCTAAATAAGAGTAGACATGAGAGAAGGGCTGCAGCCATAGTATGAGTGGTACAATGGAGTATTTAGGAGGCTTCAGCTAATCGCTCCTCAGGAAGGAACTGGTCTGTAATCCTCCAGCAGAGCTGCTATCACTGTGGTGTCATGGTAAGAGGTGAGATAAGGAGAGGGCCCTGGAATAGCAGTAAATCCAGGGTCCCGGACCCTGGTTGGTCAGAAGGTGACAGGTAGGGCTGGTGCATTCCAGTGCATACCAACATAGGTTCTAAGCAGAACAGAAAGCTGGATTAGGGATAAAATCAACAGAAAAGAACATGATGGCTGAAAGCACCTTGTCTATTTCAATAGAGCTAATGTTGCACTGAAAATCCCTGGAAAACACGTGTGTGGCACTGATGCAGAAAATCATCGGTGTGACTCTCTCCCTGAAGCCAGAGGAGGTAGGTCAGGGCTGAGCATAAGTCTTTCTGTGCAAGACTGAGACAAATTGCTGCAACTGTCCAGTTAAGACTACAGAGTTTGAGTTGACTTAGTTGGGAGGACAGAGTTTGAAAGACCTCACTATGATCAAACCACAGGGATTGTAGAGATCAGACATGTGTGATATTAGAGGAAATACACACACTGGTGAGGAATTAAGGAATTTTTCCCCTCCTGCCTTTAGAGCTGCAATTTGCTTTGGTGGGCTGAGGAGCAAGGCAGCTCAAAATGGCACCAGGTGCAAAGAGTCCTTAGCCATTCTCTCATCATGTCTAAGCTCCTCAGAAAAGCTTCAGTATACATATCAATTAGAATGAGTAATCCTTCTTTTGTTACAGCCTAAAGATAAAAATTAAGAACACAAAAGGAAAAAGGGATGTCTTAAACATGCCGCATCCTCTGTTGCAGTGGCAGGATGGGTGGGTTGTGATATCAGTGAAAGGGCAGCACCTATATGTGTGCTAGAAAGGAAGAACTGCCTGTTCCAGAACTGATATCAGATCACCTCAAAAAAAATGTATCTGCCCTTTCAGTACAGACTGAAAACAATGAGCAGTTAAATGGCAAAAGGAAAAGTCGAGAGGAAAAAAAATGCCTGTCATGGCTCTCTCAGCTGCCCCTATCTGGTTTGAAAGCAGCCAACAACAAACGTCTGTCTCCTCAGAAATAAAAATCAAAACTTTCCCAATCATTTCAGTAGTTGTTTGATCTTCTTCCCGAATATTGCTGTGACTAGGTAAATACATGTGATACTCAGAAAGTTCTGCATGGTTTGTATGTGAAACAAGTGTACTAAACTAACAAAGAAAAAGGCCAAACTGTGTTGATAGGATGTAAGTTATCTGGACTGAGACCATTTTGTTGGTTAGCTAAACTGATATCTGGTTGGCATTTTGCATGAGTTATCTCCAGGGTAAGTGAATGTTATCGCAGCTGCTGGCAGATATTTACTCTATATTGGTTTTTAAATAAGGGTACAACATTGATTCCTTGCTCTCCAAATTATTGACTGCACTTTCTCCCTGTAGTCAGGTCAGATAACTTACCTCTTCTGGAAATGTTCAGTAGAAAAATGTGTTAGGTCCCAGAAACTCTCATGGAGGAGAGGATTAAGGGGTTTTTTGCATGCTGACTAGAATCAAAATATCTTGTAGTTATCCCTGAAAAAAATCTCAATTTGCTTGACAAATGCCACTAGTGAGGTGCGTAAGTATTTTCTAATGCCATTTCACATGACCAAGTAGCACACCAAGCCACGAATGTTTCAGCTGACACCCACTTTGCAAGGACAGCATGACCTTTCCTTATCACCACAGCTACGCCTTCTGTTCACAGCTCCCCAGATGCATTTTGACAGTGATATCTTCTTGAGGTGAGGAGGAAGGTGAGGCGGAAGGTGAGGCTTATAGTGTGGCCAGGAGTCTCACAGAGGGTAAGCTTTTACTTGTCCATGGTCTTCCAGCACCCTACCCTGACTGGACCTGATGGTCCTCCAGCTGGTGGGAGGAGAAGTTTCAGGTGCCTCAGTAAATGACATTTTCTTTCAGTTTCAGGGGTGGGTGACAGCAGTTTCATGTGAACTGGAGAGAACTGGCCTTACTGGCGGAGGGTCAGAGCAGGGGAGTTGAAGAGCAGCCTGATGGATATTTATGAGAGTAAATGCACTGAGGGCGAAGAGGGTCACGTTTGAGAAAGGCTGGAGAAATTTTGGTAGGACGAGGGGGAAGAGAGAAAGAAGAGTCAGCAATGGTACAGCTAAGAAGGTGTTTCTGTCTCTGTAGATATTTGTACGACCCTTCCTGCCGCTGAGCTGGAGTGCCAGGCTAAGCTAAAGAAGGGCTTATGATCTGTGCTTTTAGTCACATTGTACGTAGCTGATCCTTCCTGGAGCCACTGTGGGGTGTTTTATTTGTCACATCTAACCTGTTTTAGCCTTTTGGTGTGCATGGACAAATTTATTCAAACCCTTTGTGCATTTGTTTCTGTTTCCTCCATCTTTCTCTCACTTCCCTGAATTGGTGAGTGGAATGAAGATACTATTTATTTATTTCTCCTTAGCACTGAATACAAAGAGTTTTTTATCATCAGTGAGCAGATGAGTCACTCGTCAATAATTATAACCCCTCCCCTCAGTTCTTAGTAGAACCTAGCAACAAGTATTCAAATTAATGTGAGAGACCCTCTAAAACCTGACAGGTCCATCTTCATATGGTGTCTTTTCTAGAGAGAGTGCAACTGATGGTCTGAGACCTGCCTCTTCTGTGCTGGGCATCAAATGGCTGCATTTCGTGCCCATCTTAGTGTTTTGTTTTCTTCTTTGACAAATTTTTCATCTGCCTAATTCTGTGAACAGCATAACAAAGGTCTGTGACTACTCAGTGGGTTTGTGGCTCCGGAAACTTCCCTGCATTTGAGATTGTGCCAAGAAAAGGAAGAAATCCATCCTTCTGCAAGAAGGCTGAGATAGGACATGGTGAATTTCTGTGCATTGGTGACTTCTACACTACATCAGTGTCCTTCCACAGAATGGAAAAATCAAAGTTTATGCTACATCTTATCTCAACTATAGGATTTACATTTAAAAATAAATAATGCCCTCAGGCCAAGGAGCAGCTGCTGTAGTTTTTTCCAGCATGGCTCATTGATCTCGTCCTGCCATTTGACACATCCTGCTACTCCCCTGTTGCTGTAGTTAGTGTTAAATCACAGACAGATCACATAGTGACCTAATTGAAACTGAGACCTAGTTGGGGTTGACTTTACACACACCGGACATCAGATATACATGCCCTTACACCACTACCTCGCCAGACACTGGAGAAAGACCTGAGAATGAGATCTTTGTTAGGCTGTGTTATCTCTTTCTATTACTTACAGAGTTTTTTTGCTTATTTTATGTTAGCCTAATCATGTTTGTTTTAAGGAATTGCTTGCAACTTTTTTTTTGGTAGCATGTGTTGTTTTATCATGGCACTGTGATGAGCTTAATGCATGCACTGAAAGTGCAATTTTCCACAAGAGTCCTCCTCCTATGGAAATGAGGCATCTTTTAGGAAAACCTAAATAAAAAGCCTCCCAAGTTTAGCGTGTGATATAGTTGCACTCAAACCCTCTCACAATCATTTCCTCTTTTTTCTTTATATTGACAAATACATAAAGAACAAAAATGAACTCTGCAGCCAGCTGTTCTTCCTAAATATGTCTTGTCTTGCTCGCTTAGGTAAAAGGCAAATTGCAGCTTGAGACTTCATTTGTGCAGCAAATCTTAGTCCCCAGGAAATCAGATCTGTTTTCAGAAGCCTCTTTCTTCAGTCACAGTATTTCAAGATGGGAAGCCAGGCTGTGTTCATGCCCCAAGTTGATTATGCCATGTTTGCAGAGCTTTTAGTCATAGGTGGCAAAAACATTTAAGAACAAAAGAACAGTTTTGGACCTTTGTTTCCCTTCCTTTCATTCCTGATTGAATTTTCAGAGCCTTTCTGACATTTAAACAAAGCATTATCTGAGAGCTGTTTGGAAATAATTAATATGGGATCTCAGATTGTCATTCTCAGAATAACTTCCACTTTGTTTCAAAACAATCTCTCCTGCAGCTATGAATTTATTTTATAAGATATCTTGGAGTCCTTTTATTGTGGGGTTCTTTTCTTAATTTTTTCGTTTATTTCTGTGTTCTTATCTGGAACAAGAAAAAAACTTTTACCTTGCCAACACACAGTTCTTTTCTGATCATCTTGTAATAGAGTAACAGATATTGCTGAATGCTTATAGGGCACCAGGTAGTGAAATCATATTGATCTCAGATAAGAAAGAGACATATGAGCTTACCAGTAGGCATTTGGAAATTGATAATGGGGCGGAAGATACTTCCTTATAATTCTGTTGATAGATGCTAAGCTTTGGGTAACATTAAGTGATACTGGTCACTCGGATTCCCATTAATTTTTCTGAGATTTGTTTGGCTAACGTGATATTCAAATGTCCATGCTTTCAAGTGTTTTAGTTATTCAGAGAAACAGCAGCACCTGTATCACACATAATTAGGATGACCAACAATCTGAACACAACATGAACAGTAATATTCATGATTTGGTTAATTAGTAGTTGGTAAATCACACACAGCTAGAATATGAGGCATCTAGTTGCCAAATATATATGAAACAATTGGGATGAAATAAAAAAATAAAGTAAGGATTAAATCGTAACAAATATTTTTTGAAATCAATACTTCTACCCACCCTTAAAAATTAATTAAAAAAAAATGTAGCCTGTAAACAGTAAGTGCATTTTAATATTTATATCCAGTAAATCCTGGCATCTCATAAGGGAAAGGAATGGCGGTACCAGCTCCTGTGACATTTATATGTTTAACTATATATTAATTTATTGTAGGACAAAACCAGGGAAAACTCGGGGAGGAAGCATAATCTTGTAGTTACAGCTTTGGTCTTAAAATCAAAGTAGGCCTGCAAGAAACAGTCTATGCAGAACTTAGTAAAACTTGCCAAAAGCACATACTTGATTGCAAAAAAAAAGGGAGGACAACTTTCATGGTTACAATTCGCTTGATTTTGGAAATATTTTCCCCTGTCATATATTTTACGTTAGGTCACTTCTGAAATGGAAATGGTAATTTGAAATGAAATGCTGTGATAATTCACAATTATGTTTCCACTTCAGAATCAATAAATATTTTTGGAAAGGTTAAATGAGTCCAACTTAAACAAAGTATCTTCCTCCTGTATGAATAAAACATTGCAAGTCAGCGCAAAAAACATTTTGAATTCCTTTCCATCCCTTTAATTCCTTTTTTCAAATCATTAAATGTATATCTTTATATACATATGCTGCATATATGTGTGCATATGATTAGATCCATTTAAGGTCACAGGCATAAGTTTTGCTTTTCACTTCTGCGTTTTCTTTAGAAAATAGGCTTTGTCCAAATTAGTTTACTGGGTATGTTGGGGAAGTAGAGGGGGGCAGGTTAATTGGCAACATCTTCTTTTGCTGTTTTGTTTGGGTTTTGGGTTTTTTTTTGTTGTTTTTGATTTTGTTTTGGTTTTTTTTTTAATATTTTCAGCAGGAATGTTTGTGTGTTTTGTTTTAAAACAAAATTGAACTTTTTATCATGTGAAAAGCTTTAATGTGGCATTTTGTCCTATTTTTACAGAAAATAAGCTTTTGCATTTTCTGGAAAACAGACACTTTCCAAATTATAATCAGTCTAATCTAAATAAGACAAGCTTGTCTCAGTTTCTGACAAAATCAGGCTTTCTTAACATTTTTAGGATTGCTGATAGCCACACAGAGATGGTACCACTTCTTGTTGTAGAATTTTTCTTTCTTTCCTTTTCATTTTTTTGTTTTCTTGCCCTAGTAGATCTGTTCTTTGTGGATGGTTATGCATAAAGGGAACAGATAGTTCAATGACATCTCCAAATAAAATAGGCTGTAAAAATGCTGAATTTGCTTTAAGGTTCACAGGACAGGTAATAAGAAGATAAAATGGCAATGAACACATGGTGTTAGTGTGGGAGGCTCGGGGCATGGCAAAGCAGGCCATCACAATTCCTAATCTATGAGGGGAATTAACCTCCGAATTTTAGCTGTACAGAAGCAACATAGGGCGAGAGGGGACACGCACATGACTGATCATCAAGGAATTAAAAAGAACTTCACCGCCAATGCTTCTGTGAGAGCTGAAAAAAAGTGAGAAAGTTTCCCATGGTAGAGCAGCCGCGTGCAGCAGTTCAGCGCTTGTCATCCTGGAAATGCTCTTGGCTGATACATGGTTCGTATTATCTTGTGCTTAAAAATGAAACTTGCAACTACTCCACTTTTAAATGTGTTAGGGATTATCCTTAACAGGTGATTCGTCTCTCATTTATAGGAAAGGGGAAAGAGGAGTTCCTGATAATTTAAGCCAAAATCTTCCTGGAGTGCAGAGCTTTTGGGGACTGTGTATTAGTATGCTGACAATGCAGTAACGACCCCAGATACTTTTAGTGCATCTTCCACTCAGGGCTCTCAGCAAGTATGCATAAATTGGTCCTTGGCACTTTCCATGTAAATTGGGTTACTGTTACTGTTCTATACGTGAGAAAAATAGGGCATGGATTTTGGCTTAAACTAGTCTGTGACCACGCACAGTGTCTACCGCAGAGCTGTTGATCAGGCCGCTCATTAAAGTGGCTGTCATCGTGATGAGGCTTAGGCGAGGGCGAGGTAGTGTTCAACTGGTGGAATGCAAACCGGACCAAACCCCAGAGCTGCGCAGCAGCAACAGAGTCAGCTGTGCCTACACAAGTCAGCCCGCTGGAGAGCTTCATTTAGGCTTTTCATTTCAGCAAGACTATTACGAAAACAGTACTCAAATAGCAAGCATTAGCTGAAGTAGAAGCCACTGAACCCTTTTGTACAATTGTTTATGTGCTTTAACAGAGTTCAAGAAAGTAGTCATCACATGCATTATCTTCCTGTTTATTTTTGCTGGGTTTATTTAATAGTCATTTGGGAGGGATATGGATATACTGGCGTCTGGAATTAACCAGAAAATGTAGAAATAGCTATGCTTAGCTTCCTATCTTGCTTGGGATGCCAGAAATCTTCCAAGTATATTCCCAGGCAAACCCAATCTTCTTCACAGATTTTCTACTTATTATTGTGAATTGTAATACTGATTGATTACTGATTAAGTTCATACTAGGAGAAATTCTACTGATATCATTATTTTACTCCAGTGACAGACTGAAAACTTTTATTCAGGTAACATACAACATTTGAGTATTTATTATGCTACACCTAAGATTTATTTGGCTTCTTAATTTTGGGGGTTCCTTATTTCAGCTGAAGTTCTGGAGGATGTGATTTATCTCAGCTCATGGCTGACTTGTTCCTTTAGTTTTTAGATGAAGAGCCCAAGGACTTCTCATCTCCCTGTCCTATCGTGCAGATAAACATAACCTCAGCCTCTGGTAGTGAAAATGATCAATGTAGCAAAATCAGAAAACTCAGCTGACCCAAAATCACTGGCATAGATATTCATTGAGAAAAATACAAACCGCTTGTAAATGCTTCATATGGGAAAACCAAGTAGAAATCATCCTCTACAAGATTTGTAATTACTCATGTAAACCCAGCAAAAAATTTCTTAGGTCCCTTGATCACAATTTTTCCTTGTCATTTTTACAGAACTGCCTTTAAGCGCACTGACAAGCAAACAAACAAAAATGCCATCAAACCCAAGAAGGTTCTGCATTGTAGCTGTCAACCACCCATTTCACATTTGGTGTCATTTGACTGGATTGCAACTAGTCCCTTATTCTGTAGACTACAATCCACTCTCAGCTGTCCAAACCTCAGTTACCCAAAACAGGGTGATGTCTGTTAGTTTCACTGATAATTTCTATAATTACTTAGACACATTCTCTCTCCCATGACATTCAATTAAACAAAGATGCACTGCCTGGGAAGAACTGTTACTTTTAAGGTCCCACTCTATCTCCCCTCATCATGCAGTCAGCAGCAGAGTGATTACTTGTTTTCTTGATGCAAAAGCTTCTAATATGTGACTACAGCAGAGATAAAAAGTGACAATAAATCTTCAAAGACAATCACTGTGATTAGCATATGTAGTCCATAAGAGAAGTAAGAACAGTAGTAGTTATTAAATATAGATGGTTTACTGTGTCATCAATAAGCTTGTTATTTGTGAATTCCTGAGATTTTTCAGGTGATGATTCATTCATGATTTTATTTACTTTTCTGTATAATGAAATAGAATGGCAGAAGGGAGAGATTTTGACTGATGCTACAAACATCTCCTTATTTGCCGAGATGCTTTCCTGTACTCTGTAGCTCAGGAGTTTAGTCCCTGTAAAACTACTGGACAACCCTGGGAAGTGCTGTCTGAGATTTTGTGGTTGGTACAAAGTGGTGCTGCTTTGTAGGTACAGTAGATGATTATCCAGTGACAGTAAATTGGTCATTGCCATTAGTGCTAAGCATGCACTAAAGGGGATCAACCAGTACAATTTCCTGTTTGTCTACAACAGCCCACTTAGGTCCAGCTTGAGCTGCTAAGTGACTTCAGTGCTCTTATCAATGATGTTACACAGTTTTGGTACTGGAAGAGAAGAATTGGAAAAAATGCAGAGAAGTGTAGCCTGGGTTATGGAGCAGTTTTTGCACAAAGAATGATTGAATAGCCTTTTTGCTCCTCAGCCTGGAAGGGATTTATTCTGGTTTGATATGATAAAGATACCTAAGACTATGAAAGATACTTTTGTTTCTTGTCTCTTCTAATACAAGTTTTAGAGGATAACAGATTAAACTGGCAAGTTACAAGTCCAGAACAAGCAAAATAAAGCATTTGGGATTGTGAAAAGCTGTGAAACACTTTCCTGCAGAGTGCAGGGATTGTTAAATGTTTGCATTGATTTATAGACAAATTGGAGAACTAAACGAAAGAAAGACAGGTTTTTTGTGTGCAAAGACAGTATCTTCAGCTAAACAATGTTAGCTAGACCACAAGCAGCTAAGCAGCTGAGAAAGTATTCTGCAAAATTCTCACTGTAGGCTTACATTGCTTTTAAGCTTTTTGATTGGTTTCCCGTATTGACTACTAGCAGAGAGAAGATACCGGGCTTGGATATACCATAGGTGTGACACAGTTCAGACTTGTTCAGCCAGATTTGACTCTGACTCCTCCAGTCCTCATGGCACAGCCTGATGCAGTGTTTGCCTGAGCCCACAGCTGTATTTCAGCAGGGTGCAAAGATGTGCTAATTACTCAGCGCTTGCAAGTGTGGGCAGAAACAGTGATCTTCTACCAGGATATGGAGGCAGAGCTTCACTGCTGAATTTACTAAGTTATTAGCACCCCTGATTTGCAAACGACGCTGATACAAATAACAGTCTCTGGCTTGAGTAATTCAGATAGCTTTTATAGCATTTCACTCCTGGTTAGGTGAAAATTATTCTATCTGCACCTTGGGCTTCTTGACAGTTGCAGTGGTTGGCTGCGTCGGTGGGAGCACCAGGAGGTTTCCTGCTGAGCTCTGGTGGCTGGAGCAGGTAGGCCTTCACCTACTTCTTGGGAAGAAAAGGTCAAGTTGTGTTATGGGTCTCTTTAAGATGAAAAGAGGAGAAAGCGCATTCTGCTTTCTCTCTTGAGAAACTGTTGATCTGCAAGTCTAATAGGGATAACTTCTGGCTGTATTGGAGAGAGGCTTTCTGGAAGGCTGTGGTTCCTGATGGTACAGGAGTCTGAGCTCCTGCGTACCGGGCTCAATCTCTGTAACAAGTTAGAAGGTATGGCAGATAGGGGAAACTCTTTGAAGTAGATATCTGACTGATGAAGAAATATGGTTTCTATAGCCTGTGCTGCTTTGATGTGAGTATTTTGGTGTGCGTTTAGTCTCCGGCTGACCTGAGTTTTATATGGGCTGAATAATTCACTGGCACCTGCCTTGCATCTCCAGGATAGTTTTTGCTGTTGCTGGTGGAGGATCCTTCTAGGGAGAGACTTTTCAGACAGAAGAGAATAGAGGGAAGGCTCTAAAGCAAAAGGAAAAAATGATAGGGGATACTAAAGGACTGGCAGAGACAGCTGTTGTTAGGACCTGGAGCTTGCTTCTTTCTTGAGGCTGACTCATCTTGTTTTGTTTAACCTCTTTAGTTATGAGCGGTAAACAGAATTCTCATGATTCAGCACATAAGAACATCAGAAGACTGGTATATGTATATAAAAGAAATATATTAAATATGGTACAGGTAATACACTAAAATATGTCTTTATTTCCAGTAATTTCATGGAGTAATTTTCCTTAGGCTGAGTTTTAAGTGCCATTTTTGATATGTTTTTGACCTACTCTGAAAACCTAAGGAAATCCTGAGTTATTTTACAAAATACCTGTGTCTTAGGAGAGGATTCTTTAGCCAAAGTTCTCTAGCCTTTTCTGTGTTTTGAATACTGGTTAAATAAATGAATTTGAGTTGGGAGGCTGTCTGCTTGCATAGACATTGACCAGTGTGTTTTGACCTGGAATACAAGAAAGACTGACTGCATTGCCCGTCTTCCTGGGATCACCACATTCATTTCTACCCTATTGTTTGTTGGGTTTGTTGTTGTTTTTGTTTTAACGACTAGAATCTTTAGATTTGTGTAATGTGGTAGGATAAAGGGAAACCTGCCCCCAAGAGGAAATTGTACTGATTCTTTTTCTAATGCAACCATTTACAGAAGCATTAATGTGTCCTAGGAAACATGAAGGCTCATTTTTTTTTGGTTTTAGAAATTCTTCTACAGAGCTCTCAGATAATATTTTTTTCCCCTTGTTTTTGCCTGCTCAATTTTTCAAGAACTAGCTTTAGGCTGAACACAAAGAAAAGGTTTCCCGACAGCAAGATTCATTAGGCTGTGGAATAGTCCCTAAGGGAATGGATAGAAACTTTGTCACTTGGGATTTTAAAAGTAGCTTGGGGGGGGGGGGGGGGGGCAGGGAACTAACCCAAAAAACAAAACTTTAAAATGTACCACAGGAGGAAAAAAATGTGTTAGTAGAGAGGATGGACTAACTGGCTTGATAAGGCTATCTTTTTATGTCTAGTTTCTATAGATATTTGCACAGAAACACGAGCATTGCTAATTAACTGCTCATCTGCTTCATGTGCTTATGGCTTACCAGCTATAGTGAAATCCCATCTGTCACTTGAGGACAATTAAGTGGGCTGAGAAGCATCATTTTATGGCTGCACCTGGCCATGAGGAGGTATTCCAGATGGACAGCATGTGAAGCAGGAGACACCTAGAAGAGGAAGGGGGGAGGCTGTCTTTTCAATAGGCAATTGCAAGTTGTTCTAAATGCATTCACATAAAAAGCAAAAAAATTGTTCTGGGATGGTACTAGTAGCGCATATAAAATTTGTACATGTGATGTCAATGTTAATACGAGAGCTGTGCAATTTTCTTCAGACTGCTAAGGTTTTTGTCTCCAATTCTGTATGAGTTTTGTCACTGTCACTGGAGATGGGCAAAGAGGTTTGGAAATAGCAAGAGCTGACCAAAAGCAAACAAATGTCATGAAGGATGTTGGAGACAAGGAAGAGATAATATGCATCCATTTTATCAAGTGAGGCCCAAAGCTAGGAATTAGGTAGTGGCGTTGCAGCGTAGGTATACGATACTGTGTCTTGGGTCTGTTTGTGGGACGGTCCTGGGGGCCACCGTCCGCATTATAAAGTAATTTGGCTCACTTTTCCATGGTGCTGTCATAGCTCTCGCTCTCTGCGTTCTTATCCAGGCAGCCCTTGCTGTCTGCTGCCTGTGGCTTGCAATGCAAAAGCCCTTTCATTTGAGTCAGAAAATATGTGATGCATAATTAAGTTTGTCCCTAAACACAATATTTTCTCAAAACTCTTCAAGCGGTGTCAGTGGCTCTTTAGAGGCCATTTTCAAAGCTTACAGCAGTATCCTCTGGTAATGAGGTAATGATATTGCCTCAATTATGTGCTGCAAGGGAAGATGAAGGCTTCAACTGCCATTCAGCTATAGAATTACTGCTGTAATTTTAAAAGTATCTGCCCTCCCTTTCTCTTTAAGCAAAATCATCCCACCCCATTTGTCAAGATAATGCTACCCATGGCCCAGAAGGGCCCCTCCTTGCAGTGACAGCTTCCTTCAGAGGGATGACATTAACAGCCTCGTTTTGTGACACCTGACTCTAGATAGTTTAATTCGTCTCAGTTCTACCTTTTTGGCTGTTACTCACCATATCTGTCCATTATGCATGACCAGGAGACTGAAAAGAGTCATCAACCTGTGTGCTGATGCTTTCCAGCAGAGATTTTATATATATTTGTGATTTTTTTTCTCTATATATATGCATTTATGTTTAAACAGGTGTATGTGGAAAAGAGACTTGCTTCTTAGTAGGTAAAAAAAAAAAAAGGCTGCAACTTTTCCCAGAGGCAGAGATTACAAGTCCTGGCTTGGTTACAAACTGCTGTGGGCTCTGGGGTGCCGCTCTGCGTGGCTGCGCTGCCTGCAGCCCCAGGCTGGTGCTCTGGGGGGAACATCAGTACCGCCCTGTGGCGTACGTACCCTACTTCTCCTTTATTTGTGGGAAGACAGACAAACGTCTGGCTTCTCTGGTCCTCCTTGCGCGGTTTCACATGGGGAAAGGTTTCAAATATATCCACCTCTGTTTTGCAGAGCAGGGGGGCTGCAAGGCAGTTGTGAAGAAGCAGTAGGAAATGCTACGTCTTGCCCAACCATAAGCATTCAGAAATCATCACTGAACATCAAATGAGATAAGCTTATGTGGCATAATACAGCTTTTGTAGAGCTGTCTATTTTTCGGGTCCCTTCTCCAGTTTCTGAGCTATTGTGGACTACCTTTTTAAAAAATGATGGGGGGAAGAGTCTTCCCTGACCACAGGCAAAGTAAAATCGAAAACCTCTCTTTTGAATCTTGCAGCAAACAGAGAAGTTAGCAACCCTGAGTCCTTACTGTCCATGCTCCCTGTGCAGTTGTATTAGGGGATGTTTGATGTTATTTTCTCTTTGTGTATTTCAAACTAAAACAAGACAGTTTCTTAAAACAATGCTATGTGAGATTTTTATGGGTTTTCTTGAGGTTTTTTTTAACCTTTTGTTAATAACAGATTACATTAATATATTAGCATCAGAGGCTGGGGTTTTTTTGTTGTTTTTTGGTTTTCAAATACAGTTTTTTATTACTGCTTCAGTATTCTGAGAGCCAGAAACCTGAGGATCAGTGTTGGTTTATCTTCAGGAAAACCAGGAAATGGAATGGATTCTTATAGAGAGAGAAACTGATTTGTCTAACCCTGTTGACCAAGACAAGAAAACCCATATAAAAGACAGCAACATAACAGGTGGAAAAAAACCTTAAAATACTTTCATTCTTGCCTATGCAAAAGAATTAGCGTAAGAAACTTAGGAGAAAATTTTAGACTCCTCTCATTTTAAAAGACCTACCTGGACAGATTTTTCTCAACCAGAAAAGTCAGATGTAAAAATAAATACATAGAAGTTTAGGCATGCTCCTTCTAACTTGTACATCACTTCTATTTTAGAATTAGTATCAATACCAGCTCTTCAATTGTGTAAAAGTTCAAAACCTGTAAAAGCTCCTGAAAGTTGTTGTTAAAACTCTTAGTTGTTTTAACTCTCATCACGTATCTTCTCACAAATTGCTGATGCCTCATGAAAAATTTGGTTGCTGTAGATAAGCCAGGTTTCCAAATTAAAACATTCTTTTTTTTCTTCTTCCCTCCATCTCCTCCAAATTTGAATCAAATTCTAAGGTCTTTCATAGCCCTGAATGAGGGATGATGAGTTACATGTATTTTAACAATATTTTTTTAAAAATTCTGTTCTCTTTCTAATACAGAGATTCTATCAAGACAAAGATCACACTTTGACGCCTGTATCTGACACAAGCATAGCCAAACAGCCTGAGATAAAGTAGTGAATAATGAGGAAGAATATTCAGACATATTTTGGCAAACTAGATACCCAGTTTCAAATGACTGTGATTACACTTTTCTTCCCCATTCCTTTTCTCACTAACATGACAGCAAGCACATTTCCTTCAAAAAAACACATTTTGAGCCTGTCAGAGATAATAATTTAAGGTCAGATTTTTCAAATATGCTCGGAACATGAATGCAGATGGGGTGCTAAGCCCTTAATTTTTTTGTGTTTGGTTGTTTTTGGTGGTTCTTTTTTACTTTAATTGATCCTACAATACTTCTGGGTACAGAATAACTTTGAAAATTCAGCTTCTATGTGAATGCCTTGGGTCCGTGATAGCTGGTTCTTAATAACCTTTTGTTATTTTGGAAAAAGCATCTTGGTTGTGGGATTTTCAGGCATTCTCCCAGTTGGCCAAATTGTGCTTTCATTGAAATCAGTGAAAATACGTTTAGCTTAAATCAATGCTATCTGATGTTGACCTGACCCAATTTGCACATTTGGTCCTACTTGTTATCTTTACCATTTGTCCATAGGTGTATGTTCAGGAATAAACTTCATCTGAGCTCACAGAGGACCAAAGCTGTGCCTCAGCATGGGTCCAAGTTTGTTGTTCCTGTACTGTAGGTGAACCAGGAATATGCGGTACCAAGAAATTTACATCTTAGTCTGCCAACAGGTGTACTAATTGTGGCTTTTCCCTAAATGTACAGCAGACATTTGGGATTTAGATGACTGTATTGAGGTTTTCTGCATGTAATCCTGTAGGACTGGTCAGGAGAAATTTACTTTAATGGTGCAGTTCAGCTGACCTACGGTAACTGAAGGACCTACTATGGTAGATATCTATAGTAAGTTTGACGAATCATGTCCTAGAACTGCCTAGGTCTTTTGATTCACCCACAAAGGTCACCAGGTGACTAGCTAATATGTCAATGTCTATACTGTGGGCCCCAAAGCTGAGATCAAAACCACTGCTGGACATGGTGGTCATGTGGATGGAAAATATAGTGGTCATTCAGTGTGCAAAAGCTCTTCATCTCTATCTTCACTTTGCCTCCTTACCTGACTTTTGCCCCACTGGCTTCACTTGGGGAAAAGTAATTCAATGTTAATTGCTTCTGAAATCTTTACTTACAGCTCAGATGATGTGTAGCTGTATGCTCCGTTATGGCCATTTCCCTTTAAAATTACTTGCTTTTTTTCATTGTGAGACAATTTGTCCCTGGGACTGTTTTAGTACCACAGACACAGAAATGGAGCAGTGACTGACTGATTCACTCTAAGACATCATGTATTTAATATTGTATCCATCTGTGGTATGATGATACCATTCTTTATTTGCTTATGTTCCTTGAACTCTCTAGATGCTAATTTAGGAAACCCTTTGCTTAGTTTTTTTGGTAAGTTTTTGTGTTGTTGACATCACTATTATTCCTAGAGACAATGAGCAGGAAATACTCGGTCTGTTTGCTTGGGGATTTTTCTCTTTTTTTTATGAAAAGATTTTTATTTGTAAGAGATGCACCTAGGATAAAAGAGACTATACTAGCACATCAGTGCTTTTTGGTTCTGCTACTGTGAGTGGAATATATTTTTTCCTTTGACTTATCACAGGCCAGTTTAAATATCTGTGTGGTTTTTTGTTGTTTGTTCCCCCTCCCATCTTCTACCTCTATTTTTTTAGAGCATATGCTGAGGATGCCACCCATAGCAGAGGATCAGTGTAAAGCATCTGTTGCAAGTTATCCAAGAGAGATTGACTGATTGATTGATTTTTCATTTTATGTATTAAACTTTCTTGATCTGGATTTCAACTGAGACCTCAAATGAATTTCAATAATGATACATGCCAGGACGTAGCTGTTATAGAGCTCCTGAAATTCAATAAATCTAACCTTGGTAATAAATTGATATTTAGTCACTGATTGATCTTACATATTGCTAATAAACCTCTGAGAAACTAACAGGTTAACACATAAAGAACCCTTCTGAAATGTTCCTCGTGCATTGGGCTTCCAGGGATGGCTGGCACTGAAGCTTTCATCCTTCCTGCGCTTGAAGGTGGCTTGTTCTGGAACTCCTTGTGCTTCTGAGGTTTGCAGCAATCCTTCTAGGATTGTTTAAATAGGATTTACAGCCAAGCAGTAAAAATTCTCAAATTATTGTGCTAGGCAATCTTCTAAGCTGTACTGCAAATGTAATCGCTTTCACTTATGAGTCCTGATTTATTGTTTCTGAAAGAAGCCCTGTACTCTGGTGGTATTTTAGTCAACTTACTTTGTTGTTGCAATAGCTGAAATGTACCCAGTTTTCTTCCTCTACATCTGTCAGTATTTACTGCTATTAGAAGTGAATCTCATTCAGTTCAACAAAGTTAGCAAGATAAAAGAGAGCAGGAAATCCACCCGTGACCATACCATTTGGAGGAAGGGATAAAGGTTCTTTGTAAGCCAACCAAGTGAAATGGATGGAGTTTTCCTCAGCCCAGTTGCAGTGTTGAATACTTGACCAGAAAGATATTTCAAGAGTTCAAAATGTGACAAAGTTATCTCTCACCACTTCCATGAAATCTTTGTAGATGGACCAGAAAGGGAGATGTTGATGTGGATAGCAAGAGGTTCTTCTCTAGCCGTACAAGGCAATCTCAGAAAATAAAAGGTATCAGAACTTTTGGGGTTTTTTTGTTTGTTTTGTTTCTATGTGGAATGAAAAGTTAGGAATATGAAACTTTCTCAGCTTTTTGACTGTGTCTGTTTTTCCCTTCCCAAAAGGGACAACATGATCTGAGCCTAGTGTTTTCAATGCTGTGTTATGATACTGCAAAGCTTGATGAATAGGCAACTGCAGTTTGTTTACAGAGTCTTGGCACAGAAAGTCACTAGGACTTTGAAACTCAGCTGAGACCCATCCATTGAATAATGGATCTGTGTAAGTATTGTTGCAAACTACAGTATAAGGAGCCAAGAGTCACATTTTTCATGAGATTATGGGTACTCTTTGTATTTCTGGCTTTCTGTTAAACAAAAACCCTGCAGTTAGAAGCTAGTTCACAGTGAAAAGAAAAGCTTATTCCTTGTGGGATGGTTGAAACTGGGGAAAGTGCACATTTGCCTGCAACGTTTTTTGAATCTGCGTGATCTCAGTTACGTGCTGCAGAGCCAGGGCCGCAGGGGCTGTCCCAAAGCACAGAGTCAGCAAAATAAGAGCTCTCAGAGTGCAGGAGGTCTCAGTCTCCACCACCACAGGAGAGAAGTGATGTGTGATGTAGGCACACAGCCAGGCTTGCTTCCTTACTCTGTTCCTCAACAGGAACATGAACACAAACCATCATCATCTTCGCTGACTCGCAGGGAAGGAAAGGCCTAGGGAGATGCGGTTACTAATGCAATATGCCGCTGCCTTTTGCTTCCGACCTGCCTTGCAATGGGTGCCTTGCTCTTTTTCTGGTCTTCAGTTTGTTGGTAGCTGAGCCTTCCTTACTGCTTTGCATTCCAGCAGGTGCTATTGTTTTCTACAGCAGGTCCTCTTTTACGTTGTCTTATGCTGCCCTGCCTATACCAAGATAAACAAAGAGTAAATCGATTATAAGTGACTACATGACAAGTGCAAGACAGGCAGAAGAGACATTGTCTGCTCTATTCTTGTGACTGAGATGGGATTTGAGTTCTGTACAATGTACCACAAAAGATTTCATACAGTGTTTGGAGTTTTATTATTTGTAGCCAAAAATGGCTGTGACAAAGACAGTTAAATTCTGCATCTGCTTTTGTCACCTGGATTTATGTATTGTGATGAGGACCAGGAAAAAAAGTCAGTATTGTTGCAACAGTGCTATATGTCATCCTCTTACAATACTTGCTGATAAGCAAAGACCTTAATTTGAATTGAGGAATGGTGGCAAAAAGACAAGGAAGAGATCTGCACTGAAGTGCACTTATGATCTTTTGAGAAATGGAGTACGGTGGAGGTGTTTCAGGTTAGAATTATGTCCATATCTAAAATCTTTAATCAGTAATAATTTTTTACTAAAACTACTTGACGTGAAGAGGGAGACAGAATTCACAGCCATGATCATTTAAAATAATAAACACTCTGTAGGATAGAATGGTCCTTCCCAGTGCATTACTCTTTCCCATTAGCAGCAGCATTGAAAAGGTGTTACTGTAAGTAGAGCAAACCTTTGCTTAACATGCACGTAGGACTGTTCCAAGAGGTTTAACACTGGAGATCTAGAATATAAATTGTTCGATCAGTTTCTGCTTCGAGGAAGGTAACCCATTGTCTCTTAATTTCCTAATGATACAATGTTGTTTTAGCTTGGCAAGTCATACAACAGGTTGGTTTTGTTTCACGAACGAACAGGAGAAGGAGTACAGGCTCAGAGGACAGACAAAATCTCCTGACTCTCGACTTGAACCTCATTCCAGTAAACCTAAACCTTCAATTATGGCTCAACAATGGTTGAATAAGTATTTCCTTTCCTGGAGCCCCAGCAGGTGTCCTACTTGCTGACAGCAATTCCTGAATCTCACTAGAGCAGGTAATTTGAGCTAAAGCACACATTGTCCCCTCATCCGCCGTTCAGAAGGCAAGGAGGTGATAAGTGTTTTCTGAGGTGTTTCTGATATATAGGTTTCCCTGAGGTTGTGAACATTGATTACAGAAGCCAGTTGGAGTCCAGGGAAAAGGATATTTCTGCTAGATAAACCTCTACAGTGTGATTTCACTGCAGGTCAAAGAACGCCTTCTGTCAGAAAGAAGAAACTGTATTAACTTTCAAGGAGGCCCTTGGAGTTAACGACTGGGGCAAAAGACATCAGTTTTAGTAGAGGACTAGAAACTGTTTTACCTTGCAGAGCGAGCTTTGTGGTTTCAGACATCTTCCTGTTGCTTCCATGTAGGAAGGTGGGATAACTAGACTTGGGTGTTCATTTAGGATGTGACAGCCCACATTCAAGTGCCTGTTCCTCTTGATGGGGCCCAGGAACATGCGGTCCTGTTTCCCACCTTCTGGCTAGACACTGTAATTTCCTGGCGGCTCTGAAGTTTCCTCCTGGATTCTACTGCTGCACATGAATCATTAGAAACAGGCAGATGTCCAGGCTGGTGAGGGCAAGTGAGTGAGCGTGACAGGCAGTGGGAGCATCTGAGATGCAAGAGGTGCTTTTGTAATATCACCTCTGAGTCAGGAAGAGTAGAGACCAGGTCTCCTGCCTTGGGTAAATGACAACCTGAACTAACAGGTAACAAAAGGGCTCTGGTCTTCTGCCCTCTCTGTGGTTTTAAGCAGAACAAGTGTAGATCTGTTGTTCTGTTTTATGACCACTATCTCCCAAAAGAAGAAAAAAAGAATCAGCTTGTCCCTCATCAGGTCTAGCTATTTAGAGGAAATTTAGCTCATCTGGATGGTACAGGCAGCTGAAAGCTGCCTATGTCCCCATGAGATGTTATGTTGGAGAAAACAGTTTCAGTACCTGCTGTTTGAAGTGACACCTGCCACCTTAAAAAAAAATGACATGTTTGTGAAGACATTTAAATAAACCCAGAAATTATGGAAAAAAAAAAATCACATCAGGTTTATTGAAATATTCAGGGCTACCTCCTCCATCTTCTTTTTTTCTTTTTGTTGGAATCCCTCCACCCCAAACACTTTCAGCTTGAAAATCTCATTCTAAACCAGAAATGGTTTTGGGGGAAAAAGTAGCTAACAGAGGTGAAATTAAAATATTAAACTCAGGAACCTATTATCTATTCAGCTGTAGCTATGTAGTCATATTGTAGATGCTTGATTGTCATATCCATGCCTCTACAGCAAGTCAATCTTTTCTTCTTTCCATAACTTAAAATGAAACTCATGCTATCACAAGTTCCAGATCTGTCAAATCTGGGGTCTAAAATTTTCTTGCAGAACAGCACTGTAGATAAGATCTGAAATGATGTGTCTTTACATAAGATAAAAGTTTACCCTGCGAGTCATAACGATATCAATTTGGCTTCCTGCTGTGGTGCAGTACTACTTGGAACAAACAAGAATTTTTGTGGCATAAACTTTTGTTCATGGTGAACAGTAAGGATTCATTTTGAAACCTTCTTCTGAGGTCTTGTTTCTTTAATATCTAAAACATTTGCCAGGCTTCTCTGCGTTTGTTTAGCCCACTAATAGACATTATGGAATCCTTGGCTCTCCTGTCCTGCCTGATGAGTAGAGGTAAATAGACGGGGAAATGGGTTAGATTTTTTTTTTTCCCCCGAGTGCTACAAAACATACAAGTGCTACAAAACAGACAATTTTGCAAACAAGTATCTTCCTAATTAGCTGGAAGATATTTGTTCACAAAAATGAAGGTGTCATATTCAGGGTAATTAATTTTGGCTGCCTACAGCCTTTCTGGGGGGGGCGGGAAAGGAAAAGAAAAAAAACAACACTTAAGAGCAGAGCAAGATACTTTTTTTTTTTTGTCTTGGAAAAGCATTTTGCTATTAACTAAAGCAAACGCTGCACAAACTTCCAGCGACTAGGGCTTTTATTGTTATTTGACAGATGGATGTGCTTGGTTTTAATGGTCCTGTTTTGCCTTGATTATCTATGTCGTGTCACTTCTGGCTGAGCATAGCGAAGCTAGCGAATATGTTGGCACATTTCAATGTGGACTACCTGTCAGTAGGAATATGCTTACAACAATAACGTTACAGCTGGAGTTAGCGTATTTTTTTTTATGGCTCGACTGAAGCATGACATTGCTTTCTGGGCCCTGTGAACTCACTAATTTCTACAGTCAGCATCCTAGCAAGGCAGAAGCTCCTTGCTCCTAGGGCCCTCCTAGGGACAAGTGGTGTGAGGACTTACAATGGTTGAGTGCCAGCCTTCTGTCATTAATGGGTCCCCCCCTACTTGTCACTACCACCTGCTTAGCTAGAAGCTAGGGTTGGTGTGTTTTGTTTTGGGGTTTTTTTGTGTGTGGTTTTTTTTTCTTTTTTTCTTTTTTTCCCAAAAAACTGTGAACAGCCCTGAGTTTCTGGACACAGTTCCTTTGCTTAGAAATATGGCACCTGTTTATGCCTGTGTGCTGTATTCTGTGCTGTGGGTTTTGCTGTATTAGCCGGAGAAGTTCTCAGGGCTGGCTTTAGGCACAGGCAAAGAGGGTGCTTGCCAGGGAAACAGGCAGCTGGGGGGGCTACAAGCAGCTTGTGACTCTCCGTGCTGTTTTGCCTGTGTTTAGAAGCCCAGAAAGCTGAGCCTGAGAGAAGGATTGTGGAAATGAGGAGGTAGTTGCTGCTGAAGAAGCACAGGCACTATCCTTCTCCTTTGCAAACAGCAAAATTGACCCTCTAGACTTCTATTTCTGTCCGTTATCTTTGTCTTGTTTCTTTCCATAACTGGACTTATATATCCCTGTTAGAGGCTTATCTTTTCATCCTCAGAGAAGTGAGATTCTCCCTGCATTTCTCAAAAGCCTTGAGGTGGCCTTGTCCCCCCTGAACATCTGGATTCCTCTAGCCTACTTACATAGCTGTGCCATTTCTGAGCATTATGGATGCACTGGAGGAAATAATCCACTCACAGAAGACTGAGTGATTCCCCCCCCCCCTCCCCGTGCAGCACCAAGACCCTGTGAAAGCATCTATATTTCTATGTTTCTGTAGCATCTGGGGACTGACAGTGCCTTTACCCTGTTCTACCTCACCTTTCTTCTCTCTGTGCCCTCTCTGAATGGCAGCACAGAAGCCCAACAATATACCAGGAAGACATAGATTTTGCACATACTTCACAAACACTACCCATTGCATGCACAGCGGAGCTATTTCATCCAAAGAGTACGAGGGAAGACTTCACACTGTGTTAAATGTGAGTGCAGGAATAAGCACAGGTGACTCCATAATACGAATCCCTCTCTGCCGGAATGAGCACAGCGTGCCTGAGCAGCGCGAAGGGAGCGATGACGGCAGGCAGGACCCAAAGCACTGCACAGATTTTTGGGGTGGTGCGGGAGCCCCTCCTGCCTGGAGCAGAGCAGCTGTTTCACCAGCATCCATGCACCACTGGACGGATCAGAGGAAGGGCCAGCCTCACGGAAACCTCCGGGAAGATTTGGCCAGCTTTCAGCGTTTAAGGCTGTGGCACTCAGCAGAGAGCTGTAATTGACACACGTGATCATGTTGTCACGCATCTGCCTGCTGCCAAAGAAAGTGGCGTGGATCCTCAGCAGCCCCTTCCCTCACGTTAGCACGCGGGCAATGAGTGGCCACAGCTGCCGAGCTCTAACCAGCTCTCAGGCCAGCCTGGCTGCTGGCCACGAACCTGCAGGCTGAGCCCTGGCGGCTGGGCCCGGATTTCAGTGGGTGGTTTTCCTTCTCATTTTGGGGCACGTTAAACGTTGCATCCTGCCATATCTCTGACTGGTAGCTTTGCTGTGGTGTTTTTGTGGGGAGTCTCCTCAAAACACCAGGTGGATGTCTCTGGGCAAATAGTCTTTCGCTTTCAAATGCTGTTAACATATCTGAAGTGAGCTGTATGCTGCATGGTCATTACCATTTGTTAATGATGGGGGCTGTGCTAAGTCCCAAACACAGGTCTTTTGCGACTCTTTAGGGTATTCCTTTGATGGGAAATGCACTGTCCAACCTTAACTTATTTGTTTTACTTTTTTTTTAAGGCTTCTGTGGCTGATGATGGTGGGATATTATTTCTTTTTCCGTTGCTGGCAAGAAAAACTGAGTAATTACAGATAATCAAGTCCCAAGAGCGTGATAGCATGCTTCACTTTCACACTTACTGCTGTTGTGTGTGCACATACATAGAGCAGCTGCGTGTACCTCTATCTAACATAGTGGTGACAACGGATGTTACTGGAGTTACTTTTCCTATGGGTGTGTAAATGGACTGGAGCAAAAGAATTACTAGCTCGGATTTCATTCCTGAGTTCAAGTCAGTAGCCCACAAACAATACCATAGCTTTAGAAATAGGGGTCCTATTTACAATTGTAGAGTTTTTCTTTGCATTAAACATGAAAACTCATGAATACTCCCACCCTGCTCGGTACTGTACTAAGCATCAGTTGCTAGAACCCATCTGACTTTGAGAATACATGAAAATAGAAGGGGTGGAGAACAAGATCCCATACCTCTGTTTAGTGTGACCTCAACATCAATTGTTCTTCTAATTGTTTATCAATTAAACAGCAAGCTGATGGTAGTCGCTTCTGGCTTCTTCTAGAGCAATGCCAGGCTCTTTTCAGTGGTGCCCAGGGACAGGACAAGAAGCAATGGGCACAAACTGAAACATCCGAGGCTCCATCTGAACATCAGGAAACATTTTTTCACTTGAGGGTAACCAAGCACTGAAACTGATTTTGCCAAGAGGTTGTGGTGTCTCCATCCTTGGAGATGTTCAAAAGCTGTCTGGATGTGGTCCTGGGCAGCCTGCCATAGGTGTCCCCGCTTGAGCAGGGAGTTGGACCAGATGACCTCCAGAGGTCCCTTCCAACCTCAACCATTCTGTTATTCTGTGATCTCAGTTCTTGTCCCTCTTCCCTTTTACATATTGAATTATTTCTTCCAGGGCAGAGAAAATGATGGGAGGGAAGGAGAAGAATGTCAAAGAATGGTAAGGGAAGCATTTAGGAACCTTGGATAAAGAGATAGAGGGGGCCCCTGAAATGTTAGGGAACAAGGGGTTGTTGCAAAAGAAAGCTGGAAATGCAGAGCAGAGGAATGCCAAGGACTGGCCATAGGTGCAAGTTCAGTCCAGAGAAGCTAATAAGCATACAGTGCTCCGTGTGTGAGCGTGATTTGCTCGCATAGGGACCTAGGACTGGAAGGAACCTCTTGGATTTTGATTCCTGTTCCTTCTTAACACACAGCTGTTTTATGGAGCAGTGCTGTAACATCAAGTACCTAAGCTCCCTTGAAATTCTTGCCATTGAAGTGACTTTTTTCCAGGTCCAGGAATGGACCATTTGGCAGTGTGATGTCTTGCTGTTCCAGGGAACCTATTCTGTCATGATCCTGAGGGCTGCGCAGAGACTATCAGCCTCCTACAGTGTCAGTCCAGATACACATTGAACACAAACTAAAGAAAGGACATTTATTTCTTCATACCCTATAAAATATTGAAACAAGCTGTAGGACAATGGGAAGCATTCTGTGTTCATCACCTTGACGTAACCAGGAAGGCTGCCTTTTTCCTTTGTTTTTCATTTTTCTGCCCCCCTGCCCTATGTTAATGTCATTGTGTCTTTGATTTGTGTGAGCTGGGGGGAATTGCTGATGCTGTCGTTATGGGAAAGGTCCCTCCATACCACAGAACAGATTGATGCTGTGCCTTTTCCTTTTTTTTTTTTTTTTTCAGTTGAGGGGTTCTGTTTGTTCAGTCATCCTGCCCAGTGATAAGTGACAGGTACCACTCCTCTGAAGAGAGATGATGTTGAAGTGTGAGCACGAAAGTCTTTTTAGCAGGCTTTTATATTAATGATAGCTAGCTGCATTAATGCTTAATTCTCTATATTTTTTTCAAATCACCCTTGAATAAAAATATAAAACAGTGATGTTGCTGTGGATTACTTGGGGTTTAATCAGAATGCTTATTGTGTTATTTAACTGTCCTTACTACCAGTAACTTTCTTAGTTTCCAGACTATTATTCCCGAGACTATTTTCTTTCAAAGAAACAAGGGTGTTCTGTCCTCTTTCATTGCCATCTTTCTGGTGCCTCTTTTGGTCTGTTGATGGCAGTTGTGTCTGAATACAGGCCTAATGTATCCCAGCCCTGAGTTACAATCCCAACTGCTGTCTCCTTCCCATCCTCCTAACATTTGTAATGCACAGCTCGCCTACACTGCAGTAACATTTTTGAATTTTCCTGTTTGGTAGTCACCTTTTGTGCTTTCCATCAGGTCGCAAATTCTTGAAACTGAATCTTCTTTCCTAACTGATTCTTTATGTCTCCTTTTCACTGTGTTTCTAATTTTAAACTTTATCAATACCCCTTAGTCTATACCTGAAGTATCCCAGCCTTCTGTTTCCTGGGCAAGTGTCCTCTAAAGTAGCCTCAGAGTGTCCACTGAAGCTTCTAAGGTAAAAGAAGTTTGTTAGGGCTCTGGAATACCCAGAGAAACCTGATGTGTTTCCCAGAGATGCTCAAATGTTCTATGCAGTATTTCCAAAATGTTGTATTGCATTTTTCCCTGGGGCATTCGCATAATATTGTTTCAGTAATCGAAAGTTACAGAAATCGGAGCTTTATCATTTAATAACCTTTCTACTTGTTTGCTCAGATGACTGTGATCTGGTAAAAAATGTCATGTAAATATCTTTATAAACAAAAAGTAATCAGTCTGTGGAGAAAGGAAGGTCAGAGCAGGAATATACTCAAGAGAGAAAAGTAATATACCTTAGACTTGAATTCAGAAAATTCTAATCATTCCCAATTTTGTGAAAACAGTGCATGTGATGACTTCTTAACAGCTGTGAAATTCTTGCTTTCTTGTAAAGTGTTAACCCAGGGTATTTTGGCTGACATCAAGTGAGAGAGGCTTAATATCTGACTAATCTCTTATTAAGGTACTTTATTCTCACTTGTCGGAAAGATAGTCTTTTCCGTCTTTTATGTCTGTGATCTAAGATCTAGTCTTCCACTACAGCTTATGGTTGGGTTTTTGAAGCAGCAAAATATAAATCAGCAGCAGAAACAGAATAAAAGCAACTCTCAGGCTAGTTCAGGGAGGGGGTGGACACCTGTTTGCATCTCAGTTTGAGCATTTGCTCTGAGCCACTGCATATTTCATGAGATACGAAGTTGTGAATTTCTAGCAGAAGTATCTTAGCCTGAACGTTAGAGTACTTGATAAAGACCTGGTGGTTTGATCAGTTTGTAAGAGAGATCAACTATTTTTTTTTTAACTTTAATTTCAGGAAGAGAAAACATAAGGCATAATTTCACCTGGTTTGGGGTAATTAGAACTGCTGTCAGTGGAAACTGGAGGTGTTTGTGGCTAGGGGAATTTGCTACCTGGAAAGAAAATCTTGGAGATTTCAGTCCAATATAACCACTTGAATTTTTCTTTTTTTTTTTGTAGAGGAACATTATAGTAGATCAACTTACCCTGCATAAAGAAGCATATGCTCCTGGCCTCTGTTGACAATAAAGGACTCCAGTTGTTTAGGAGAGGAGCCAAACACACTGCTCTAAATTGCAATGAGCAGGTGCACAAACATCCTAACAAAACAGTTAGAGACGGTTGTATTTCTCTCCCATCCTCAGGTGATTAATTGAATGCTGGTCAGTGAGCCACAAAGTCTGTATCTGCACAGGGCTGTTCTCTCATAGCTGTTTTTCAAAAGAACCATAAATCCATGGACTTCTGACATTCAGATCTAGCTGACTGTCCTGACTTTATAGATCTGACTAGCTTTACTCAGCTTCTGCTCAGAGAAGTCTCTAAATCAATGTGTAATGCAGACTTTAAAAAGGGAGAATATGACTTCTGTCCCCAACCATCTCCTCCCTCCCAGGGCACTTGGTACAAATTTTATTGGAAATTGCTCCTGGCAGTATGTGCCACTTATTTTCCTTTAATCCTGTTTTCATCTCACCTCATAATGATTTCAGGAATGTTTTTAGCTTCCAAAGCCAAGGAAGCAGTTTCTTCTAGGAGGCAATTGCATTTGCTGTTAAATAAAAAGAAATGCAGTCTTCTGGCTGAGCTCTATAAAGATGATTGTACAATCTGTACTGTATGCTTGGAAACTGCTGCAACAAGACGTGTACCATATGGTGCACGTGGCACCCCCTTACCTTGAGCGTTTCCTTAGTCAGGCTGGCATGGCTGGTAATGAGCTCATTTTTTTTAATAGTGAGAAATATGGATGGGGTTTTTTTGGGGGTGAAGGTGGAAGGGGAGGAGGCTCTTTACATGCAAGAGAAACAGGTCAAAGAAATGTTACTTTTCCTTGCCTCAGACAGTTCTCATAAGCTTTAAGTGTGTAAAAATCAGGGACTTCATAAGGAAAAAAAGAGACTCTGGAGAGCACAGGGTTAAGTTTGACATGATGCCATGATAGGAATATAGAATTTAAGTAAGAATGGGTTTAGGTCTTCCTTCCCTCTCGCAAAAGCATAGCCTATAAGTATGTTGGAAAATAGGCGTAACAGGGAGGTGAAATGCAATGATCAGCTGGCTTTTACTGGGAAAGAAGAGAATGGGAGACCTAGTATCCTTGGGAAACACATCTGCATGCTGTATTCTTCTTCTCGGAAGCCACCTCAGAGTAAAACCCCAAGAGCGTGACAGAGAAGTCAGAATTAAAATTTCCTGTACCTGTATGCTCTTGAAAACCAGAGATGGGGAAATCCATTAAAACCATCACTGCTCTTTGGCAGAGTGGTTTTAGCATGTCACCATACTTGTCTGATCTGTCCTAAACAAAAATAGCCAGTTCAGGGAAATTGCTGACCTGTACAGTCAAGCTGACGCAAAACACTGTGCTAGGCTCCCTACTGCCAGATGTACTGGTCATGGTGTGTATCCTCATAAAGGATGTGCTCTCTGAAATAAGGAAGTAGTCGACCATCTGAGCCTACAAAAGCTTAAGATGGCTTTTTTCTCTGTCTGTCACTGAGGTGTTTTATTCTACATTTATTAAAGACAAAATCCATCAAAAATGACATGCTGCTGCCACTTAAGAGCGTGGAAAAAATCAGCGTGAATCTCGTGCACTGCATTCGTAATAATGAATTACATTGGCCATTCCTCTAAACTAAAAAGTAAACTGACATAATGCTTTGCAAACAGCTTGATATTACTCTAGATTTTCTTCTCATAATGAAAATAACGTTATATTTTATACCTGCAACAATAGCTCCATAGGCAACTGTGAGTCCCTTTGGGTTATACTATCCTTTCCCATTTTCCTGATGAACAAGTGTTTATTCCAGTCCTTTTGCAATCAGATTCCTGGAGACAAGAGTCTGTCTGTTCCTTGTTTTCTTTTTGCTTATGCCCAAACCTTTGTCACCCTCTTCCCCTTATTCATCATTACGGTTGTCAGGTATGTAGACTGAGGCGCGTGCCAGCCAAGAATATTGCTCCTACTGCTTGTTCTTCTCAAAACAACACTTGTTTGCTATTGCCAAGTCCATTGTAAAAGTTAATCTAAGAAGCCTGAAGCTCCTTGAAGTGTCTGTTTTGGCTTTGGTTCTGGAAACAGATACAGGATTTATGTGCTGGTAGCTGTTTTGCTAAAATATGCTGTTGGTAGAGACTCAGTCTGGAGAATCTCCAAAGGCTTGTAGATTTAATTTGGAGAAGCATCTGTTGACTTGGGTTTTCAAGGCCTGTGGTCAACAGCAACCTCAATCAGAGCACAACCAGGCATATTAAAAATGAATGTCCATGACGCCTTGTCTCAGGAAGATGTCTAGAACCTGGTTAGAAAGTTCTTGAGCTTACTTTTTCATAGTAGTCTATTCTGATGCCTTAACATAGGATGAATCGTGAGACCAAAAGAACTGAGTTGATCCTAAATAAAGGGAACATCCTTTATCGAGAGCCAAAACATGAGCTTTTCCTGCAGGTTATAAGTGCTACAAATCCTGTGTAGAATTTTCCATCAAGGACCATGACATGAACCTGAGAAGAAGGTGGGTGGATTGCGTAAAACAGAGGCATACTGGGGGCTGAAACTGTGACCGTGTATAGGGTGAGCTGCATGAAAAGTAAGGGGAAATAACAGCACCCACTTGTTCATGTAGTGAGCAAAACTAGACTGGAGTTCCATTGTAGTTACAAATTGAATATTGTCAGTGCTACCTTCCCAAGAGCTGGCAACTGAAGGGACTCCTAGTAGAACTGCTTCTGCCATGAGAGCTGCGATGAGTTGCTTGGGAAAGTGAAAAGAGCAAGGGACTTCCCTGCTCTTGATTCTTGCTGCAGGGGGATTCAAAGCCCCAGGCTTCGCCCTTGGATGAAGATGGTCCTATCACTGCCTGAACTTTAGGGTTATCCTTTATGTTGAATCTTGGATTCTCACTTTCATTACCTGGGGACAAAGTATGCACAGAAAACAGCAAAAAAGACTGCATCCTTCTTGTGTTTCACTCTTACTGTTTTAGCTAACATGCCAAAATAAATACGTATTGTATTAAAGGGCAAAGAACGTAATTGCTAACTTTATGAGTTTGAAGACAGGCATGAAGAAGACCATTTGATTATTAGACAAACAAAACCTGAATTTTCTAAGCTTAAATTGACTGTTTTAATGAAAAATAGATTTATATTGCAATGGCTGTTAAGAAATAGACAAATATCTGTGAGGTATCACTGATCTTATTAAAAATGCAGGCAAACATGAGTTCTTTAAATTGTCATAAGTCTCCAAAAATTCACAAGGGTTTCTCACTACATGTTTTTTGTGGTGGGCTGGGGAAGGAAAACATGCCTGCGCCAATGAAATATGTTTGCATATCATAATCGCAAAAAAATAATAGTTGCATATATTTGAATATATATGCACGGTCAGCTTAGAAGTTAATAAACACTTGCCCATTTCTCTGCACAGAATCAGGCTTTAATTCTCCACAATTTTATTTCTCATCACTTATCAATCTGCAAAGCAGAATTTAAAATGTTATCACGTTGATTTTGCAATAGCCCTTTTGTATTAATTTGCACTGGTGGTGTTAAGCAAAGGAGAATCAGAACCTGACACTTCAGTGTGTCAGTCCAGAAAATTGTCAGACAGGAATATGTGTGCTTCTGCTTCCATGTGGGAGTGGACTTGAATTACAAATCCTAAGTTGTATTTACACTGTGGATCACTATCTTACTCCCTGGGATGTGCAAACCCAGTTCAAGGTCAAGGATCGTTTCACTCTAAGGTGTGAATGAAAGCAATTTTACCACTAGTAAAATAGCTGCTCAGGGGCCACCGGAGAGAGAGATGATTGAAACCCATGTTTCCTCAAGAATACTCAATCATGTTTTGCAGGACAGACAAAAGACAATAATAAACCTTCGGGGGTTGTGCCACGGCTTCCTTGTCCAAGAGTTTCAGAATATATTATTTTCCTGGTATATAAATATCGCAGCTCCTGGGGAAAGGACTTTCAAACAGAATATCAAACATTGTAACTATGAGACCAGTCCTAAAGACTTTTCACAATATACTGGCTTCCAATAGGAGCCTCAATGTAAATAAGTCGCTGATCTCATTTGAAAGCCAAATACCCCATGAAACTAGATTGGTGTTTTTCCTTGTAAAATTCAAGATAGGGACAATACGCAGTTTCCACAGAGATTTTGCTTCTGGGTTTCAAACCACGGTAGCTTTGAGGGGGTTTTGTTATGAAAAATACCCAGCTCTGAGGATGGATAAGGGTGTACAAGTTCTTTTGCTGCTTGAGGCGAAGAAAAGTGTTTGCTTTTGTACCATTTTCCAAAATCAATTTGACCAGAAGGTTTACCAAAGTATATGCTTACCCTCAGTGCAACACAGAAAGCCTTAAAGACACTTTACTACCTTGTAATTGGTCTTACACATGTAAGCCTAAATCTTCCTTGGGGTTCTGAGCTGTGGTGAGTGGAAATCTTCCCTGTTACGTAGACACGGGTTTAGCTGAAAAATCATTGGATTTACTAGGAAATCTGTTTAAGATGCTGTGTTTCTCTGGACAGTCTCTTGACCTGAGCATACCCAGTACTTCTTGTGTTGTGTTACGTCAAGAAAGGATGAGCTTGAGAACAGTGTCTTATTTGCTGCTTCCAAAACTGTGATTATGTGCTTATTATTGTTGTTGTTTCATCCTTTTAAGACACGCTACTTTGTACATACGTATTGTATTGCTAATAAATACTTACTCCAGATGAAAGCCAGATCTAAAAGCAGGTGGGCTGAACCCCACCATAATCTGCATCTTTTAATTTTTAATGTTACCTGGTCAACCTGTTTGCTGACATGTCTCCGCCCAAAGACTGAACTCTTTCTGAACCGTATTCCACTGTTACAAATGTGTATTGAACTATTTACTCTTCTCCCAGCCCCAGAAGACAATAGACTATGCTAGATTCTCATTTATTGTTTAAAAAAGGAAAAAAAAAAAAAAGATTTCTTAACCTTTGTAGTTGGGAGTGGAAGCTTAGGGATTTGATCCATTTCCTCACAGCTCAAAATCCAGAAAGAAAATAATAAAGCATCTTAGCATGATATCAGTTTTGAATTTTCTGCCTTTTCTGTTGGTTCAATTTCTAATTATTTTTTTCCTTTGTGTTTTTTTTTTTTTTGACTTGACATTCAGACCCCTGAATTACAAAGATCTTATTTTAGACTTCCTGAAATAAAATTCCATAATAGCTCATAGAGGTTCTTTGGCTGAGTAAATTTCAGGGGTCCCTCCATTAAAATTGTAGCCTCAGCATTTTATCACCACTTTGAGCAGAGATTAACTTAATTTCTCCAAAACTAATGTGATGACAGTTCTGTGTCTGAGTGAGCACATCGGGATCTGAGTGGAACAGAGAATATGGACCCACAGGATAATTCTTTTCTGACCTTTAAGGATCAAAGTTACCCTATCCTGCAACCACTCAAATCCTCTTTGAAGCCAGGAAACATTTGGTTGATTGGTGATGATCAGGAGCAGAACAAGCATAGGGATCCAAGCTGTGATAACCTGAAATCAGGTGAAAACTGAACACTCCAGGGTTCCCAGGAAGTCCTGTTTTTCTTTCTTGCCTGATCCATCTTTGGCCAAAAACCTCCACCACAGGTGGCTCACCCAGTGTCTGGAGGGGGGAGTGGAGGAGGCATATTTCCACCATCACCAACCAGGGCCTCGGTGAAGTGCCAACTTCATATAACGACAGCCACAAGACACATCTGTCTGGGGAAGAGTGGAGTCTTAACACCATATGGTTGTCAATGTTTACAAATGAGGTGTTAATAAGTTGTCAGTTACTTACAGAAATGAAGGGAAATGGACTGGATGAGGAGGGAGGAGTGACCTTGAGTTAATGGAGACTATTATGACACACTATGCAATGAATAATCCCATAGTTAATAACTAGCTTTTTCTCATCCATATCCCTTTTCATGTGTACCTTCTTTTATTACATCAGTGATCAAGTAGTCAGTGCATATGGCTGGAGGCAAGGAATTAAAAGGTATAAATAACATACACTAATTGAAATCCAACTGTGAATGCCTGGCCTCTGTGATTAAACATTTTATCACATGGATTGTCCCACCCAGGTGCATTCATATTACTGAGAAAACTACTTAGCTTTTTTTTTTTTTAAAAAAGAAAGCATGTCATTCAGATGTCCAAATTGAATCATCTGAGTTCTTTGACAGCAACAGGGCAAGTACTGTGGATTTAACAAATATTTTCTCACATGTATGCAAAATCCTCCTCTAGCCTCGTCCGATCTGACACTGGTGGCAAGAACTTTGGATACATCAAAGAGTGAGCATGAGAGCTGGCATTAAGTATACTGAGGGTCAGCTGCCTTAGGGTTTTCCATTCCTCTTACAGCTTGTTAATGTGGTTTCTAGGATTTCTAAAAATAAATAAATAAATCTACCGGATGGGGCTAGAGCTCACTTAGATCAGCTTGTGTCCTGCCTGCCTAGGGCTGCCTAAGTACACAGGCATGATGCCGGATTTCTCCAGGCTCTCTGCCTCCAGCAAACTTCAGTGCACAGGCTTTCTGAGTGGGCTGCTGAGCTAGCAGTGAGGCTCCTGGGGGGATTTAGCTGGGAGAGCAGATCAACATTTGCCTGACAATTGGGGCACTGCTGGTGTTATCCTTTACACAATGTACAGCAGAGTGGGACCTTGATTACTGTGATAAAACTAGGAATGATAGCGGTGATATTTATTATTGATCGCTTGATAGGTGGACTGTCTGCAATAACAATGAATGAATGTGTTCTGGGAAGTGGGGTGAAGACTGGCTGTTGGTAAGCCTCAAATTTAGGAGTTTCATTTGTTTAAAACTCCATCTGGAAAGGGTTTTCTGAGCATTATCCAAGATTTACACCTCTGTGATATGATAACCAGACTGAAAAAAACATTGTTCTTGACAACAGCACCCAAGTATTTTTCCATTTCAGGTGGCTCACATCTGCAATACGATAGACTTCTCTTAAAAAGTGGATGCCGATATGAACTAGATGCTTGGTATTCCCCAAAGAAAATTACGTGGAGGAAAATCTGTGTCCAAGCTACAGAAAAAACTGATCACTGCAGAGAATGCAGGAAAATAACCCTAAACCAAGCTCACAGTCCTGCGTTAGCAGTGAATAACCCTGATAATGTATTTTAAATTACTCGGTGAAAGATATTTGGCTTCTCTCAAGGAGATTTATCAGGTAAGACAAGCCTTTGCAGAATGTTTTTGAACCTGAACTACATAAGAGGCCAGTAAATACAACCCACCAAAAGGACAGAAGGGCTCTGGGAGCCATTAGAAATATAAATTATTTGGTTTTACTGCAGCATTCAGCTGGAAGGCTCTTTCTTGATTTAAACAGATGCTTTGTTTTCCCCCTTGCTGTCCACCATGTTTGTACTTGTCCTGCCAAATGTCCAAAGGCAGTTAAGCCAGGTAAATCAAACAATTGGTTTGTGCTGCTCTTAACCAACCTGGTTGTATTTCAAGTACTGCAGTAAATGTGCCAAATGAATATAGCACTGTGTAGAATTCTGGATTGGAAATCTAGCTGAGAAATCTTTCTTGAGGGCAACAAAGGCTAGTAAAAGGAGAAACTTGAAACTTGTAGCACTGGTTCTTCATCTACAGGAGCTAACAAGCACCACAAAAGCTGTTTTATCCTTCACGCAGTACCTGAGGTTTTGAACCTGAACTGTTAGGGTTTTCTTAAGTCTTATAAATTTTTTACTATATTTAAGTTGTTATAAAGGAATATGTGTTCCATGAAGAATGTCCTTGGCATTTGAAAGTAGAGAATTCAATACGTTAAACTATACAAAGAAATAGATTGGGTTTTTACACCACATCCTTCTTGCAGAAAGGATTCCCTAAAGCCCTTTTCAAATCAGCAGGTTCCATCCCAGACAAGAATCCGATGAGGGCTCACCTCACTGCAGCTTACACCAGGATTTTCTCTAATGTATGTCTATCAGCTTCCCTGAGACTGCTTTTGCATTGAAGCAGGGTAAGAGAAAGCAGAATCGTGCAGGGACTGTGCAGGCAAAAGCAAGTGCTGTGATGTACTCTACAGTGGTTCATACACAGCTGGGGATGTATAAAAGCTGTTTTATTGGCCAGGGAGATGTTGGCCAAGGCACCATGGCTATACAGTAGTGCCATGGGACTATTAGGTTCCACAAGAGCAGGCACTGTGCATTTTGAATTACTGTTGCCTCTAAAGCATAATGCTGCCAGCAGCGCTGTACAACACAGTGGTTGTCATTCAGCACTCAGACTTTGCCAGCTATTCTGAAGTTCCACTGCAAATCAGTGTCTTCTCTGTATGTCATGATATCAGATCCTAATGGCTCAATGTCATCCTGATACAAATGAGAAAGACTTTGTCTTATGGAAACCTTGGTAAACCTGAGAACGTATACATTATGAGGAATGATCCTGTGTTGCTGAGCCCTGGACTGCTCAGGAAACTACATATGTCCTTTCTGCTTTGGGCCCCTTTTAATAACTCTGAAATAATTCAGCTTGCCTGGAACTTTCTAGCTTTGTGCCCAGCAGCACATACATGGTTAAAGATAAAGCAAGGAAAAGCTATGGTACACATAATACCAAAAAGGAAATGTTTCCATCTCATTAGACTTGTGGATATTATACCAAATCTATTGAAGAAGGTAAAAACAAAACAAAACAAACCCAAAAACCTAAACCAAACAAACCCCTCAAAACCAGCCCTGTGTGGTTTTATCAAACATGACATCCTACAGGCTAGAAGCTGTAGAATGCCTTCAGCCTAAGGCACAGTGATTTACTAGAAGGGTAAGAATAAATCAGGACAATGTACAAAGATGGGTTATGACCCAAAACAGTCATTGTACACCGCAGTCTTCTTGAGCCTTGCTAACCTACAGAATTTCAGCCTGTTCAGGCCCATCTGCTGTACAAGTCCAAGCTGTCTTGTGACATGTTCTCCTGCCCTTGATGGAAGCGTAGTATTCATGGTTTTTCAAAGTGTCCTGGAAACATTTCATTCTCAAGTGCAGTAACAAGCTGTGATGTATTAGATATCATTATGATTCACATGAGTCCCCTGGAACATGTGGAATTGTATCTTGGTAAAGGAGTCTTGTTAACAGAAACAATGTCTCTGCTTTGAAGATGATCCAACTTCTTGTCTCTCCTTGTGTAGAGGTGACCATCACTGCACACCTCCATTGTCATCATACTACCTGCAAAATTAATTTTACATGTGTGTATAAATAGGTGCCAAACTGTCTCAATTTTAGAGTGACAGTCATGTTATGAAACAAAAGAACAAATAGAATGGGATTTTAATCATGTTTCAACAGCAGGCACTAATTATTACCATTTACTTCCTTCAAAACTGCACCCAAATCCTAGGTGAATTTTGTAATGGCAGATTTAACTTCAGTATTGTCAGTAAAAGTTTGGTGCAACCTTACTTGGACTTACTGTCTAGGGGTGAGACCAATGGGGGAAATGAAGGAGAGTGAGTGAGTGGACTATGCACATAAATTACTGGTTTTTTCAGCAAAATAAATTACTCCCTGTCCCCCACCCCCCCAGCTGCTGTTGCAAACATGGCTACCTTACATGTGTGGATTAGGTCCGCAGGAAGTTTTGCTGTTTAACTGTGCTGATATAATTAAACTGGCAAACAACCACAGAGTGAATACAGTTATTACCAATGTAAAAGCGCTTATGTCAGTATATCTTATTCCAGTTCAGCAGGAGAAATAAGTTACACCCCCATAAATCACCTTATGGTATTCAGACTATACTTGCACTAGGGCTTTTATTGCAGTACTTCACTGGCAGCCAAGCTCACGAGCTCCCTTTCTACCCTGACAGTGAATCAGGATATGCCAGTAGGCACAGCATTACGCTTGCCTGTGTTTCAGTTTTCCCTGAACAAGCAAAAGGTAATTATGAGATCTTGTCAGAAAAAAGTACGAGTTTTTCTCCTCCTGGAAAGTACAAAATCCTTTCAACCTCTAAAAAATTTCAGCTAAAAAGCTTCATCTGAAACCCAGACTTTTAAATTCAGAATTCTACCTCCATGTCTCTTTGGAGATGCTTAGGCTGCTCATGTTGCCAATGTGCTCTGTGCTCCTAACACCCTCTGTGAGACTCACCTTCCAACTACCAGTCCTTCACCTTGCAGGCATATTATAAGCCATCACTGACATCCTCGTCAAAGTGCAGAAGAGCCAGGTGGTGAATGCAGCTTGTAAGGGAGGACTTTTACTGCCTGAAAAGCCATGGAGGTACTTACATGTAAAAAATGGGAGAGGAGAGATAATTGCCATTCATAACTTTTTTACAAAACCGTTGGGTATTTGTTCTCCATAATAATTTTCACAAGAAAAGGACACTTCAGGGAAAGAAAAAAAAAAAAAAATCCCACAAACACATTCTTTCCTTGGCTGAAGACCCTATTTCCCTTTCCTCTTCAAAAGAAACAGATTATAGGAGAAAAGGTACTGATGGACCTGATTTCCTTCTTTTGTCAAGAAGGGTGGAATTAAAAAATTAAAATCACCATTTAGGAGTTAAGTAGTGTGTCATGAGCAGTGACTGAGACCATTCCCCTCTTACAGCTGAATATCTGTGCGCTTTCTCTGCAGTGCTTTTCACCACAATAGCTAAGATGAACACGTAAAGACTGAGCTTCGGGAAGTCATTACAAGAGGCTGCTGAGGCATTTGTTTTAAAAGCAAAGCGTGTTAAACATTACTTGAAATTAACACACAGCTACAAAGTATAAATTCAGATGACTGTCCCATCAGATTTCCACTTCCCTTGATTCTGAGTTTTTACATGGTTCAATGACAAAAACAATCGTGCTGCAAGGTGCTGACAGAAGAGACAGCAGAGAGAAGGCTGTATTTCTCTGGCCACAAATAGAAGTTTGGATTTCATGCCACACCAGAGTGTTTTTAGACTCTTTTACAATGCTGTTTTTAGTGTTCGGTAATCAGCGTACAGAGCCTCCTCTCTTCTGCCTAGGAATATGTTTATAGTAGTATTTTAAATGTTAAAAGGTAATGTTCAAAGCATCCAAAACCCATTGTGCACTAGACTCATTGCAATTAGAGTTCCTCGAGTCAGATTAGTGCCATGCAATTCCTCTGAAATGTAGAGATGTGTGTAAGCTAGGGACCCAGACTGAAGCACTCGCTGACTTCCAGAGAATTTAAATGTGGACTCAGGCATTTTATTGACGTGTTTATTTAATGTGAATTTATTTTTTTATTTTTTAAAGTCTCTGTTCCTGTAGTTGCCTGTCTGGATTCCAATGCAGTATTAGGACAAAACAAAGTATCTGCAACTTTCACAGCTTAGGTAGAAACAGGAAAGATTTAAAAACATTAAGAAGCCTTTTCTGGTTTTGTAGGATTCTTATTTGCGTTTTGTATTCCCAAGATTTTGGGACAAAAATCTGAGGTTTGCATGCTTGCATGAACAGAGCACCCACGCCTTTTGAAGTGGAGGCATTCCTAGTCACAATCTTATCAAATTACAGATGGTCTGAACGCTGATTATCCAAACCTTGTTTTTTTCTTTGCGTGATGGAGTGTCACCATGGTATTACCAGGCTCAATAGTTTGGAAAGTCAGGATTTGATTGCCTTCATTTTCATACAGCTCTGCCTTGGCAATCAAGCGTTCACAAATGGTTTGACTGCAATCAGTCTTCTGGGAGGCTGTGCCCCCAGTTAGTCCAGTAGCAGGGCTGGCCTCTGAGTCTGGGCAGTAGGGAGGGGAACCCCACACGATGTCTTTTGCTGTACAGATCTTATTTGCTACTTTCTAGCTCTGATTCCCTCTCCTGCGTGCTTCACCCTTGCCCAGTTTTCATAGCATTGTCATATTTATGCCCGCCCTGTGCCAGTTCATGGTGTTCCCCCTTTCCCGCTCAACTTTACTCCTGGTCCTTATCACCAAATCCTTGCACAGCTTTGTGCTTCTGAGACCAGGCACTGGCCTTGCTCCAGCCATTCAAACTTTTTTCCCTCACTTTTCCAGGGATTCTCATGCTTCTTGCTTTTTGACGTTGTTTCCATCTTAATCTTCAAACTGGAATTTCCTTGGTTTCTCCTGCTTCCTGATCCAGGCCAAACCCAGGCCGCTAACCATGCCTTACGCCAAACGTGGTGGTTTGCTATGGCTTTTGCCCTCTCTGTGTTCCTGGTCTGTACTTGGTTCAAATTTAATACATGGATCTGCCCTGTTTTTACCCTAAGTGATCCCGACTGAAGTTTACAATTTTCTATACCTTCATGAAGAAAAGGTCTATTGTACCAAAGTAAAAGTGTTCACCTCCATTACCCTTGATCAGAAAAGAATTTGGGCCACAAAGAGCTAGCTTGCCTTTTTGTCACCACTGATCCCTGTGGTCAGAGAAAACATTTTGCTATTCCCTCCTTGGTTCAGCTACCGGCCATTCTGTTGCTCATCCCTGTACTTCCCTTTTATGTCCTTGTATGACATGTGGAATGATCCTGCAGGCAGGCAATTTATGATGAAGGATCTCGCAGAACGTTTCAAATTGTTACTGTCCCCATGATACATTTTCCAGACAGCTGGTTCAGCATGCAGAGGCTCATAACTCGGTATCTTCCGTCAATGTCTTATGCACATTAGGATTGTCAGGGGGATTTCATCAGGACCATTTGCAGAAGGAGTGGGCTAATAGAGAAATGTTTGACTCAGTTTGCAAAGAATTTGCCAGGCAATGCCTATTAATAATAATGGTGATGATGATTGTTATTGTTTGTTTCACTGGGATGTATGTCATTCAGATGTAGATTTTGGTCTGTTGTGACAGTTTTATTTGCGATCTGATTTTCCCAGGGGTGTGAATGGATTGCTGTTTATACAATGCAGCTGTGTTTTGGGTAGACTGGTACATAAGCTCTGGACATGATTCTTCTCTGAGAAGCTCTGGTTTTATTTCCCTGTGACAACACTAATATGCGGCTTTTACAATTGCTATGAATGGTGGATTTTCTGCAAATTCATCAGAAAATTGAGGAAGAGAGAATTTTTAAGCAATTATAACCAGTAATAATTATGAAGCTACTGTAATTATAAAGTTACACAAAAAGGAAATAAAAACTCAGTAAAAAATGAGGCACAAACAGAGATTTGTATCCAGATTAGTACTTCAGAACCGAACCTTAAACACATCACTAAGTTAAATAATAGAGGACAACTGGCTGCATATATGGCATTAAACTCTACACAGGGAATTCTTTGGAATACTACCATTGGGATAAAAACAAGAAAGAGAAATGAAGAAACTTAACATGAGGCAGGTATATTTTTTAAACCATATATTTTAGATCAGGTCAAAAGTGCTCCCATCTGTCCTGATTTCAGCTGGGATAGAGTTAATTTTCTTCCCAGTAGCTGGTATGGTGCTGTGTTTTGGATTTAGGATGAGAACAATGTTGATAACACACTGATGTTTTAGTCATTGCTGAGCAGTTCTTACACTAAGTCAAGGCCTTTTCTGCTTCTCACATCACCCTGCCAGCGAGGGCACAAGAAACACAGTACACAAGAAACAGGGAGGGGACACAGTCAGGATGCTGACCCAAACTGGCCAAAGGGATATTCCATACCACATGACATCATGCTCAGCATACAAATCTGAGGGGGTTGGACAGGAGGTGGTGACCGCTGCTCGGGGACTGGCTGGGCACCTGTCATCGGGTGGTGAGCAGTTGCATTGTGCATCACTTGTTTTGTATATTCTTTTATCATTATTATTATTTCCCCTTCCTTTTCTGACCTATTAAACTGTTTTTATGTCAACCCATGAGTTCTGGTTTCACCCCAGTCAGCAACTAGGACCACGCAGCCGCTCACTTATCCCCCCTTCTCCCCCCAGAAGGGTAGGGAGAAGAGGGAGGAAAGGAGGGAAAAGGAAAAAACCCTTCATGGGTTGAGATAAAGACAGTTTAATAGAACAATAACAGAAAAAGAAAGTAGTAGTAATAATAATAATAGAATATAGAAGACAAAAGTCACTTTCACTGCCTGGTGAATTGTTTGCCAAGCCTGACCTGAGCAGTGATTGTAGATTCCCCCATTCCTGGCCAACCCCCATTTATACACTGAGCATGATGTCTATGGTATGGAATATTCCATTGGCTTTTCCATTGTTCTGTCTATGCTCATTCTCAGCATCTATAGGAAGCTTGAATACTATAAACATCACCTAGCAACAATTAAAACAATATGCATTATTGACATTACTTTCATACCAAATCTGAAACACAGCAGTCACTAGAAAGAAAATTAACTCTATCCCACCTGAAACCAGGACACCAGAAGTTTTCCCTCTTTTCCGATTCTCTCCCTCATCCCACTGTGGAGAGAGTGAGCGAACAATTGTGTGGTGTTTAGCTGCCTGCTAGGTTAAACCACAACACCATCAAAGCTAGGATCATGCCTCTAGAAGCGGCCAAGATCTCCAGCTGGAAAGGAGAATGAAATCCACCCTGAATGTATTTAGGCAGTGGCGGCTCTCTGTTATCGGAGAACATGGACCGAAAGGTAGTGTTCCTCCCTGTCTTTATTGAGGTGGGTTGATGAGATTGGACATAAGAGTTGATACTGTACCTGGAAAAACTACAGCTCTAAACTATCACAAATCTCTGTAATGATAGAAGGGTCTACCTAGGGGATGCTGGTACTTACATCAGGTCCTCAAAGGGGAAATAGTTTAAAATCGTTATCTAATGCTAATATATCCCTTAAGGGAGGATGAGAGAGAAACACCTGGATGTGCAAGAAGGCAAACCAGTCAAGGATGTTGTCAGAGGTAAGACCCTCTGAAAAAGAAAACGTAGACACCAGTTCTTCCTGGTTTTTGGTTTAAGAGGGTCTGGGAATGAGAGACCAATAAAAACAGAACCAGCCTCATGGTACTTACAGGGCATCTATAGTTAAGGGTTTTTTTGGGGGGGGCAGGAGAGCCCAATCAGAAACTTTAAAAAAAAAATATCCCCAACAAACTCCTTTATCCCTCCCAAAAAAACCCAAAAACACCAGACCATATGCTAATTTCTGGGGCATGCCAAGTGTTGACCACATTTTGATTGACCAGTGGACCAGGAATCTTGGAATCTTGGACCTGATCAGGAAACTGGATGCCTTTGTTTTAGAAGTCTCCACCTTCTTTCAAGAGACCGGGTTTTAATTTCTCATTATGTGTGTTTAGATACTAGTCACGAATATGCCTTAAGCTGCCAGTCGCTATTTAAATCCCCTGGCCTTCTGTTATGATATTCACTCCAACCTCTGCATATGCTGGAATGCATGCATCAGTTTTCCACACACTTGTGAGCAAATATGGCAACTGCTTCTGTTCTAGCTGTGCACAACAGATGGGAGCCAAAAATGAAAACATTCACACAATGCCCACAGATAGTTGTTTATTTTGTTTGTTTCTTTGTATCTCTGAAGGTAAATCGGAGGAGCTGAAGAAAAAAAGGAGGAGGGGAAAGAATCAAAGATTTCAAACAAGTCAAAGAAATGGGAAAGTAAGCATGGGAAATCGTTTATGACTGCAACTCTGATGTTACAACACTGAGAGGAGTGCCATCAGGAGATAGCATTCTACATGGTTGCAGAACCCTAACTCTTGTCAGAATAATGGAGTTTCACCTTAATATAGCTATTAGTGTGCCATCAAAACACAGATGTGTTGCCTTTTCATTTCTATTTCATTTTCTCTCTGGTTCCATTCTTTTTTCAGGGGTCCTTCGCATGCCAGCACTACACAGCATTACAACAGGGCTCTGTGATTTTTTTTCACACTCCTGTGTTTTCAGACACACATATGTAGTGTGGTACATGAAGGATCCTTGAGCTGAAGTACGTAAATTCAGACCTATAGAGTCATGAAGTCAATGGACACTCTTCCTCTAAGTAGAAAATATCTTTTTCTTATAGGAACTTAATTTATAAAGCAGATCAGACTATATTGCCATAATCCTATAAGTCTATGTGTTGACCTTGTGGATCAGGGCCCTCTCTAAGCTACAGATAGGATAGTAAGGATTTGCCAGCGTGGGCTTGGAATGATTGCATTACTCACAGGTAGATAAACTGAGTTGTGGGAGTGTCTAAGATCAAAAAGAATGGCAAAAGGGACTCAGCAACAGATGTCATTCAGTCTCTAAGCAGCCATTCAGCTTAAAAATTCATAGTTGCGTTCATGTTCAGGAGTTGGGAAAAGATTCTGTTAGGCCAACCAATGTAGCAATGGCACCTTTCCATATGTACCACGTTTAAAGTTATACCACCAACAAAGTTCGGATGGGATCACCCACTAGATGGTTTTTTTCCTGAGTTACAAGTTGTGATTTTTTCAAAATGCCTTATTGTTGCTAGTTTTACTGCTGTACCTGCACACAAGGAATATTTTCATCCAGCCAATTCCCTCATCTGGGCAGCATCTGCAGAGTCACCTACCCTGGCATTTGGCTGCAGGGGAGGCAGAGTCCTGCAGAAGGCATAGGGCTTTAGGTTCACCTTTTCTGCTGCACGTCCCTTTCCTTTCCCTGGTTTGCTCTATCCTACCAGGCTTAATCTACAGTTGCAGATGTAAAAGCTTTATCCTCTGCTGCGCTATGCTCAGCGGTTCATCTCAGACTAATCCAGTGTCAGCATAAAACCAGCTTCCTCACTTTGCAGAGACGCTTTCAACAGCTTCTTACTGGATCCAGACAGCAGGGACCGCATGGTGCCAGAAGAAGCAGGTCTGTGCATGGACCCTTGGCTCTTGGGAAAGCAAGCAAATCATTGACAAAGTCTTGTGTGGCCTCTAGTGTCTTCCATTTGTGCATCGAGTTTGGCATACAAATCAGCTCAGCCACACCATGTTGTGAGGCAAGGAAGGAAGACTACGGATTTTTCCTCAGGAGGCAAATGAGGCTGTCATCCCATAATGGCATAAGTGTATACATATCTTTAAAAAAAAAAAAAAAGGAATTTAAGTAACTTTATTTTTATGTAGTCCAGGTGAGATAGAAAGGATATATATTTTTGAGTTACAAGTATCCTGGGCTCTCACTTGTTTCAACAAGAGCTGAAAAACTTCAGCACCTTTGAGAACATAAACACTCCAGTATCAGTCAAGGTCAGCATCTAAAGCTAACCAAAAAACTGGGGAAAAAGTGATGCCTGTGGTTTGTTGTAGGTCACATGGTCCTCAACCCTGGGAAGGAAACCAGGAATCCTGACTCCAGGTCCTAAAAAAACATTTCAGCCAGTTTCCTTTCCTATACTTGACCAAATAATAGAAGAGGAATTGTTCAAGTCCTAAGAGCATTGTGGTGTGTCTGTGGGCGCTCTGCTTCTGCGTCACAGGCTGTTTCATGTAGTTAACAAGTGGCAGAAGATTAATTGATTAGGATGAGCAGCTCGTGCATCTCAGAGCATTTTGAGTTTTCAATTTAGATAACTATCAGAAAGGTCAGACACTTCTGAGGATCTCCTCCCATCCCTTAACTGGAGAAATCAAATTGACAGGTGTGTCACCTAGAGAACTATACTGCAAACTATATCAGAAGTGCCAGGAGGTGCCAGATTTCTGTGTAAATAAGGGACCTACTCTGATTATTTGAAGCTGTGGCACGTTTTCCTGATTTGTTGGGAAAGTAGGTAAAGGTTTCAGGAAAAATTCCTAATCCTTATACCTTAATATACTTGAAAACTTAATATTTCTAGACTTTGCTAGAAATTTTGTAAATTCCTCAAATCACTGTAGAAACTGCAATGACTGTTATTTTCATAGATACACAAAACTGTTACCCTAGATCTTCATGATTTGTGTCCAATTGTGTAAAGATAAGCTTGATGGAAAACCATGAAACTGAACGATTTTATCTTATCTATCCCCACCTTGTAATCTAGGGGTATCTTGTGCCGGTCAAGAGCCAACGCTGCTCTTTATGCTAAACTTCCCAACTTTTGCTCAGTCTATGCCCACACACCTCAAATGACGAGCCTTACACTAAGGAGGTGCTCCACCATCTGGTCCATCACCAGGAGACTCCTGCTCCCCTACATCCTTCTGCCTAGCCAGTTTGCATACTCCTTTGTTTTGTCTCATTAACTAATTCTTCTGGATGTTACTGTGTAATTAATAATTCAGTGTAATGACCATTGAATGAGGTAATAATTGTACTTTAGCAGTTGTATCATTGCAGCTGCCCCTTGTTAAACTTTCCTATGAACCTATCCACTTTCAGGTCATGGAAGTTTCTGACCAGGTAAATAACATTGTTAACGATACTGGCTTCTGAAAGGCTTGTGCAAGGTTTTTGTCTGTGTCAAAATGTCTGATACTGTAATGCGATGGTATCGTGTTCTCTGGTTTCCTCATAGTTTGAAGTGTTTCTAGGTTGACGTTCCTAAAGAGTCCAAAAAAGCAGACCCTGAAATTAATCTATAACTTGAATGTTTCAGTGAAAGAGTATGTTTTTATCTCTGCTTGTTGTCTGTCTTAGTTTTTAACAACGATGGTAAATGGGTATGTCAAAAGACTACTCCAATGCTTTATATATGTGTGAATTGCCCAACTCCTTACGTCCAAGGGGAGAAGGCAGTTCAGATAAAATTGTGATAGCCAAGTTTATTTCAGCCATCAAAGATCCCCTAACACTGATATGCAGAGCAATTGCACCAAGCAGTTAGGAGAATCAGGTGGAGTATTAGTTGGGGAGAAAATAAGTAGAAATGTTGCCAAATGCTTTGTTTATTTATTTATTTTCAAGAAGCAGTTCCAGTGTGTCTCTCACACTTGATTATTGGGCTTTTGGTTAAATCCAGAAGCACCTGGAAACTGATGAACTGGAGCATTTTGAGGGGAATTCATCAGGAAAGTTAGCAGAGGTCAAAAGGTCCATCCGAGCAGCAGCTGTCTCCTGATCTCAGGCATTTCTCAGCGTTGCTCTGCAGTGCACCTGTAGTCGGGACTTCTGAACCAACAGCAGCACCGAGGAAAGTTTCACCCCACTGGGAAGTGATCAGAGAGGAAAGAGGAGTGGACTCTTCTGTAACAGCAAGGTGACCCTTCCTCTCTGAAAGCACTTTCCAAGGCGATCTGGAGGTGAAAGGATTTCTCTTCACTCTCAGTCTTGTTTGTGTGAATAAAGCCCCCTCCTGTTCTTCACTTCTTTGAAATAAAGTTACTGCCTAACAATAATCTCTTCTAGCTGAACACCTATTTTGCCAGTAGGAAAATGAGATCCTTATGCAAATTTACTGGAAATATGTAGTCATTTCCAGAAGTGTTAAAATGTGCTTAATTGGCATCGCTGTAATGAAGTTAATAATGCTACAGACTTCTGCTGAAATACGAGTTTGCTTGTAGAAAGAGAGGTAGAGGAAATGGGAATGAGAATTATCTAACAGGGCTGACCTTTTTCTTTTTTTCTTT
>VFFE01007502.1:49287-70582 GCA_008921705.1 Burhinus oedicnemus
AAATCATTCTGTGATTCTGTGATTTTAAAGAAATCTCATATAATCAAATCTTAAAGGTGGGAAAATGATAAGGAATGCCCTAGCCCAGCTGAAGTATTATGTTGTCTTAGAAAACAGGGGCTAGGGAAAGGAAAAGTCAATGAAAATTTGCACCATCTTTGGTTGTTACTAACATGCTTCAAATGAACATGGGGGTGTCTAGAGCTGATGCAAAAAACTACAAGCTGCAGGTGCAGCTCTGCACAGCAGCCCCTGGGCAGCAAATGGCAGTGCAGGCACCCACACTGAAACCCGGGAAGGGCACTGCTGAGGTATGAGTTATTTGCCAGAAGGCTGAATGGTGGGATGAGGATCCTTGTTCCTCTGGTGAGGACAAGTGGACAGAGGGGTCAGAAGATGTGTGGCAACAGCATTTCCCTCTGGCCACAAAGCAAAGGGGCCCCCAGGGGACATTCCAGCACACTATCTCAGTGTGCAATTTTATACAGCCTAAGTTGCAAGGTTTAACAAAAACATATCAGCAAAAGCCAGGAGAAAGGCTGGCACACTGGCTATTGTGAATATTGGACTTTGGAGGAGATAATGTACATTTAAATCCTAAAGAATTAAAGTGCTTGGATGTCATCTCGCAAAACCCTATGATTACCCAGCAGCTGAGAGAAGCACAGGGTGATGTATCCCACTCCCTGTGGGCATGGCTCCAGGAAGCTTTAATAGCAGAGTAACTCTCACCTAATGATTAGGACAATAAAGCAGCATCCTGGAAAAGTATAGCTGAGTATACCTTTGGCATAGTAATTAAGTGTGACTTTAAAATTTTAAAGAATCCAGTAATTTTCATCATACATAAATACATTCCAAATGCAATTGGACAAAATACTGCTACAAACATCATAACTATTTGTCCTGGTTTCAGCTGGAATAGGGTTAATTTTCACAAGAAGCTGGGAGGGGACACAGCCGGAAAGGCTGACCCAAGCTGGCCAAGGGGATATTGGATACCATATGACTCATGCTCAGTATATATGTGAGGGAGCTAGCTGGGGGGCAGAAATTGCTGCTTGGGAGCAGGCTGGGCATTTTTGGGTTCCGGTTGGTGAGCAGTTGCATTGTGCAGTAATAATTTTTGTATGTTCTTTTATCAGTATTATTGTTGTTGTTTTCTTCTTTCCTTTGCTGTTCTTTTAAACTGTCTTTATCCCAACCCATGAGTTTTGCCTTTTTCTTCTGTTTCTCCTCCCCATCCCACCAGGAGGGGAAAGAGTGAGCGAGCAGCCTCCTGGTTATTTGTTGCCAGCTGGGGCTAAACCACGATACCATTGACTGACACTTTTAATATTGCATTTGGAAGGGATCTTCTAGTTATTAAACACACCTAACTTTTAAAAATGTTAACAGAAACCACAAAGATGATGCATCTAAATTGTAACTAGCCTTTAATCAGCTTATCAATGAACAGATTTAGCAGGGGAAGGGGATAGAGTTTTGAGCAACACAGAAGAGCCAGGGGATGCTGATGTATTAGGAACCAACAGGGAAACACCTATGAAATGCCTCAAAGGAATAGGGTGTGTTCCTCTAAAATGGTGACATGGTTGATAGCCCCGCTGAAGTGCCTCTATACTAATGCACACAGCGTGGGTAACAATCAGGAGGAGCTGGAGGGGCAGGGGTTGCCTTCCATATAAAAAAAAATCGATTAACCACACAGAGCTGTCTTTGAAAAACAGCGATGAACAGGTTGAGAGCTTATGGGTAGAAATTAGGGAACACGCCAACAAAGGAAACCTTGTGGTAGGTGTTTACTACAGGCCCCCTGATCAAGTGGAGCCTGTTGACGAAGCATTCTTACTTCAACTACAGAAAGCATCACGATTGCAGGCCCTGATCCTGCTGGGGGACTTCAATCACCCTGACATCTGCTGGAAAAGTAGCACAGCAAGCTGTAAGCAGTCCAGGAGACTCTTGGAGTGCATCGAGGATAACTTCTTAATCCAGGTGATAGACAGCCCAACCAGAGGAGGAGTATTGCTGGCCCTGTTGTTTACCAACACAGATTATCTAATTAGAGGGGGGCAAGATTGGTGGCAGCCAGGGCTGCAGTGATCATGCCCTGGTGAAATTCACAATCTTGAGGGATATGGGCCAGGTGAAGAGTAAAGTCAAGACCCTGAATTTTAGGAGAGTGAGCTTTCAGTTGTTTAAGGAATTAGTGGATGGGAAACTGCCCTCAGGGATAAAGGAGGTGAACAGAGCTGGCAGCTCTTTAAGGACTTTTTTCTTAGAGCGCAAGAGCTCTCTTCTCATGTGTAAGAAATTGAGCAAGGAAGGCCTCCTGGTCAAAGTAAAGTGTAACAAGGAAATGCACAGGCAGTGGAACCAGGGATGTGTATCCTGGGAAGAATATAGGGACACTGCCCGGATGTGTAGGGATGGGATCAGGAAAGCTAAGGCACAGTTGGAGCTGAATATGGCAAGGGATGAGAAGAATAATAATAAGGGCTTCTACAGGTATGTTGAAAAAAAAAAAAAGGCAAGATTAAAGAAATTGTACTATCCCCTGATAAAAAAAAGACAGGAGAACTAGTAAAAATCAACATGAAAAAGGCTGAGGTACTCAATAATTTTTTTGCCTCAGTTTTCAATGGCAATTGCTCTTCTCACATGTCTCAAGTCCCTGAACCTCAAGGCAGGTACTGGGGGAATGAAGTCCCTTCCTTCGTAAGAGTAGATCAGGTTTGAAACTACCTGAGGAACCTGAACACACACAAGTCCATGGAACCTGATAATACACATCCCAGGGTCCCGAGGGAATTGTGTGATGTAGTCGCTAAGCCACTCTCCATCATATTTGAAAAGTCATGGCAGTCAGGCGAAGTCCCCAGTGACTGGAGAAAAGGGAAATATCCCACCCATTTTTAAAAAGGAGGACCCTGTGAACTACTGACCAGTCAGCCTCACCTTCGTGCCCGGTAAGATCATGGAGCAGAGCCTCCTGGAAGACATGTCAAAGCATATGGAACACAGGGAGGTGATTAGACAGCTAACAGGGCTTCACCAATGGCAAATCGTGCGTGACTAATCTAGTCTATGATGGAGTGATATCAATGACATAGATAGTGGATTGAGTGCACTGTCAGCAAGTTTGTAAATGACACCAAGCTGAATGGTGCAGCTGATTTGCTTGAGGGAAGGGATGCCATCCAGAGGGACCTTGACAGGCTGGAGAGGTGGGCCCACGCCAACCTCATGAAGTTCATGAACAAGGCCAAGTGCAAAGGCCTGCACCTGGGTCGGGGCAATCCCCAATATCAATACAGACTGGGGGATGAATGGATTGAGAGCAGTCCTGCAGAGAAGGACTTGAGGATATTGTTGGATGAAAAATTGGACATTAGCCAGCAATGTACACTCACAGCCCAGAAAGCCAATTGCATCCTGGGATGCATATAAAGCAGCGTAGCCAGCAGGTCGAGGGAGGCGATCCTCCCCCTCTACTCTGCTCTGGTGAGACCCCACCTGGAGTACTGTGTCCAGCTCTGGGGTCCCCAGTACAAGAAGGACATGGACCTGTTAGAGCAGGTCCAGAGGAGGGCCACAAAAATGATCAGAGGGCTGGAACACCTCTCCCATGAGGAAAGGCTGAGAGAGTTGGGGTTGTTCAGCCTGGAGAAGAGAAAGCCCCAGGGAGACCTTATTGCGGCCTTTCATTACTTAAAGGGGGCTTATAGGAAAGATGGAGAAAGACTTTTTACCAAGGCCTGTAGTGACAGGACAAGGGGCAATGGTTTTAAACTAAAAGAGGGTAGTTTTAGATTGGACATAAGGAAGAAATTTTTTACGATGAGGGTGGTGAGACACTGGAACAGGTTGCCCAGGGAAGTTGTGGATGTCCCATCATTTTAAGTGTTCAAGGTTGGATGGGGCTTTGAGCAGCGTGATCTATTGAAAGATGTCCCTGCCCATGGCAGGGGGGTTGGACTAGATGATCTTTAAAGGTCCCTTCCAACCCAAACCCTTCTATGATTCTATGAGGTCCTTCGGTCTGCTGTCTCAGTGAATGTGGGGGATTGAGATCCATGCAGCAGCAAAGATGCAAGGGTTATTGATGGGTTAGAAACTACAGCACCACCTGGGAATGGTCAGGTAGGAATTAGGACTTCTCCCAGCAAAAATGCCAAAAAGGTAATTGCCCATATTCGTATCACTATGTTATAGGAAGTGAGAGTTTCAGGTACTGAAAATCTATAAAAACTGAAAATCTATAAAATCCATTTCTTATTCTTGCTGTGAAATTAATATAGGACCAAAACCTGAAATTCTGACTCTGATCATGCTCAGACAAAACTCCCACTGAAGTCAATGGGAGTTTTGCCAGGGAGAGGATTAAGGACAGTACAATTGGCTGCATTCTACCAGAGATGTAAAAGCTATCTAGCTAGGTTTTCGTAGCAGTATTGCTGAGGATATTAAAATTAACAAGAGTTTGATCTTTCAACCTTTCACTCGTGCAATCACATGGACTTGCAGAGGAGGGATGGATGTGATGGGGACAAGCCAGCATGCCAGACATTGCTTATCACTGGGCTGGGAGCCAGAAGTGAATTTCTCCTGCAGTATCTTGCTTCCCTCCTCCTCTTTAAGGCCCAACAAGAAGCAGGAAAGCAGTAAATAAGCAAGCCTGTATCCTTGGAAATCATCACTATCTGGAGGCAGGGCAGCGTGCTCATCATCACAAAAATCTGCTGAAGCCATCCACCATATATGTGCTTCTGCAGCATTGTGCTCTGTGCCCACAGAGATAAGACACCTCAGAAGAGAAATGGCAGGAAGCATCAATGTGTAACAGCTTCATTGGGCTTCTGCCATGGTGGCAGGGCCTCACAGGTAACCAGAGGTAGCTGTTATCTCTAGGGAGGTACCAGGCTCTGCAGGGAGGGGGCATCACATTGCCTTAGGGGTCCTTGGGTTTTGCTGCTCCCTCTGCTCAGTCATGTTACCTTTGGTGGGTACAAAAACTAATTTTAAGAATATACAGTTCATCGAGTGAGTGGTTTGGATGTTTTTGTTCTTCAATACAACTCCCAGAGGCTTTAGAATTTTGTTTGATAAGACAGTAACAATACTTCTTACTTTACCAGCTAATTCCTCCAAAACCTATGTAATGTAAATATGATGACTTAAAACAGCTAAGTTATCTAACCAGTTTGCAAAATGAAGCAAAAAAATAAGTCCCGAGCTACAAACGGTTTGTAAAATGTTAACTCATCCATTTAAATTTTTATGGGGAAGAAAGGGTAACATAGAAACTCATTACAGATGTAATTTTTAAAAATAAACTTAATTTCAAGAATAAGTTTACAACAGATTTCTGACGTTTTATATCACCAGCAATGCTATCTGACACCGATTTCATTTCAAGTGGCCAAACAATTATTGCTAAAAGTAACTAATATTCACGCACATGGATATTTCTTATAATATTTAATTAAAATATATATATTTAGCAATCATAATCACTTGCAAAATAATGATGAATACAGTACTAAATTGGTTAAAGGATCTGACTCATACCTTTTTCAGTCTCTATTGGTTTTGAGTTCCTCATGGTTTTGCATCTCATGCAGATATATTCACTATTGGACAGATTGATCTGTTAGCATTTTACAGTCACATGGCATAAATATAAAAGCAATGCAAGGAGAAAGACATGGGAGAATCAGGCTGTGTGAGTTGTGCAACGTGTAGGCAAATAATGAGAAAAAGATTCAGATTGCTAAATAAAAACAGTTACATATTATTTGGGGACAACTTAATGTTGTACACAAACAGCCCTCGCTAGATTCATGAAGCAGAGAAAATGACTTAATAAGAAAAGGATGTGACTTCAGGCAGGACCACACACGCACACAATTTCTCATATCAGTAACTGCAGTGCTGACAAACATCCCAGATGATCCCCTGATTTATTTTATGGGGAAATACAGCGCTGTGCTGAATCTGGGGTCAGTTAGGGGTCTGGTGTAACTGAATAAGTGAGGCAAGCATCTGCACAGACTCTTTGCATCCTGCAATATACAGATGGAATTCCTTGTGAATGCAGTGAGTTAAAGTTACATTTATATTCTGTATTAAACAACTAAATCCTACAGTAGCCTGATTTATGGCAACTGAAGCAAGGCCTGTGTGTCTTCAAATGGGGAAAAAAACACACTGAAGTTTTTCTGAATTTCCCCTCCTCTCCGAGAGGCAATCAAACCTGTTGTAATTAGACTGATGAGAGGATAACAGTCTCTCTGCCATCAATCCTCAGCCTCTCTGCTCAGTCTGCCAAAAGCTGCCATTTCCTGGCATGAGTATCTGTTCTCTGGCAATCACTAATCAAACTATCATGTGGGCTATCTACAAATCATCAGTGGTTACAGCTGCCCTCAGCTTGGGCAAAGTTCAGAACCTAGGAACAAAAAATGTTAGAGCTCTGTAGTTAGGAACATGAGCTCTTAGGTCCAATGCCATCACCTCCAAAAACAGGTAACAAATTCACCTGGATCTCAGGGTATTTTACTTGAACAGCAACAGGTTTATACGTATATTTGGATTCCAATGAAGTATGATGTAGCAACAGGGAATGGAAACTTGGCAACCTCTTTAGGAAAGAAAAGCAGTTATGATAAATTTTTCCCTTCCTCTTGAAGAGGCGTATGGCACTTCACACTTTTTTTTGAACGTGGTGATTAAGAGCGATAAAGTGTGACTCTCTACTTGGAAAGAGATTATTTCAACTCCCAAGGGAAAACCAATGCTGATGTATAGGAAAGGAAAACCATGAAAACCATCACAAGGCAGCCATGACTATGTGGTAGTTCTTGTCATTCCAGCCAAGGAAAGAAGTTACAGTTAAAATGTGTATGTGTCTTTCATTTAAAATTGAGCCATAATTTCAAAATAAAATTGAGCTCAGTAACACTGCTGTGAGTTGCTGCCCCTAGGTTCTACAGGGGATTGCCCTCTTGGAAATGAAAGCAGTTTGGCTCAATATTGCCTGTGATTCTACTTCAGGCCAGGACATGTGTTTATCTACCACACTGAGTCCTTGCAGTTGCAAAAATATATATAGAATCACTGAAGGATGCTATCAGTTGTTACTAAAATTAGAAGGAAATTGCATGTCTATATCAAAGAAATATATACCCTAATGTGGACTCTTTCAATCTATCTTTTTTGATGAATGGCTAAATTTCTGAAACAATGATTTCTAATGTATAAATATCTTCCAGTTAACCTTGAGCTTCCATTAAAAGACAGAAACCTCTTCTACAAGTCTGATCATACAACTTAGATGCTTGTGTAACAAAATAGCTATATCTACTTCCAATTACTGAATCTATTTCTATTTTCATAGCAGATTGTATTTATACACACAAAGGAGAACTAGAACAAATGGAAGCCAGCTTCAAAGTTTCAGCATACACATTTCCATTGAAGTGGAACAATGAAATGGGCAGTGTAACATGTGGAATACGAATGTTTGCTATAATGCTGTATTTATAGTTCTCAGCACTTCCAATGATCCATGAACGCTTGCTTCAGAGATCAGATGACTAAGTCTGGCACAATGTAGGCCTACATTATACTCTGGAATACCTTACACCATCACATAACCATGGCAAAGCCCTTCAAAAGGGTATTCAGAGACCTTGCACGTTTGTACCCTATGGGAAAGGAGATGCCCTCCTAGACTTGCTGTTTGTGAATAGAGAAGGACTCATGGGGGATGTGATGGTAGGTGTCTGTCTTGGCCACAGTAACCACAAAATGGTTGAGTTTAAAATTTTCAGTGTAATGAGAAAAAAGGACAGCAGAGTTGCTACCCTGGACTTCAGGAGAGCAAACTTTAAGCTATGCAGGGAGCTATTTAGTAGAGTACCCTGGGAATCTGCTTTTGAGGGCTTAGGAGTCCATGAGTGCTGGTCAGTGTTTAAGAACCACCTTTTAAAAGCACAGGTGCAGGCAATCCCATTGTGTCATAAGTCAAGCAAGCAGGGCAGAAGACCAGTTTGCTGAAAAGGGAACTCCTCGTGGAGCTCAAGAGGAAAAAGAAACTGTATGATCTCTGGAAGCGAGGTCAGGCTTCGCAGGAAGATTACAGAGACGTGGTTTGTATATGCAGGGAGAAGACACGAAAGGCCAAAGCTCAGAGTTGAAACTGGCCAGTGTTGTCAGATTGTTATCTTCTTAGAAGGGCTTTTTGAAGTATGTTAATTGCAAAAGGAGGTCTAAAGAAAACATTGGACCGATACTTGTTGAAGACGGTCACCTGACAAATAGGGATGAAGAAAAAGCAGAGGCATTCAATGATTTTTTTGCCTCAGTCTTTAATAATACTGATAGACCTTGGGCTGCCTAGTCCTCTGAGTCAGAGGACCACAAGTGTGGGAACAGTGACTTTCCATTTGTGGACACTGAAATTGTAAGGGACCAGCTGTATCAGCTGAATGTTCACAAGTCCATGGGGCCTGATGGGATTCATCCCAGAGTACTGAAGGAGCTAGAGGATGTTACAGCAGGACCCCTCTCAATCATCTACCAAAGGTCTTGGGAGTCTGGGGAGGTCCCTGCTGACTGGAAGGTAGCCAATGTTATTCCAATTTACAAGAAGGATGTGAGGGAAGACCCAGGAAACTACAGGCCTGTTAGTCTAACCTCAGTACCAGGAAAAATTATGGGGAAAATAATACTGGGTGCTATTAAAAGGCATTTAAAGGACATTGCAATCATCAGGCACGGTCAACATGGGTTCACAAAGGGAAAGTCCTCTTTAACTAATTTGAAATCCTTCTATGACAGGGTAACCTACCTAGTGCATGAAGGGAAGGCGGTGGATGTAGTTTTTCTGGATTTTAGTAAGGCTTTTGATACTGTCCTTCACAGTCCAACTGTGGGATGAGCAAGTTCATGGTATGCTGGGTGAAGAACTGGCTGAAGGGCAGGGCTCAGAAAGGGATCTGGGGGTGCTGGTTGACAGCAGGCTCAATAGGAGTCAGCAGTGTGCCCTGGCAGCCAAGAGGGCAAACCGCATTCTGGGGTGCATTAAACACAGTATAACCAGCCGGTCAAGAGAGGTGATTATCCTTCTGTATTTAGTGTTGGTGCAGCCTCACCTTGAGTATTGTGTGCAGTTCTGGGCCCCATAATTTAAGAAGGATGTTAAGGTACTTGAATGAGTCCAGAGGAGGGCAGCAAAGCTGGTGGAAGGGCTGGAAGGCATGTCCTATGAGGAGCGGCTGAAGACTCTGGGTTTGTCTAGTTTGGAGAAAAGGAGGCTGAGGGGCGACCTCATTGCTCTCTACAGCTCCCTGAGGAGGGGAAGTGGAGAGGGAGGTTCTGATCTCTTCTCCCTGGTATCCAGTGACAGGACGCATGGGAATGGTTCAAAGCTGCATCGGGGAAGTTCAGACTTGGCATTTCTTTACTGAGAGGGTGGTCACACACTGGAACAGGCTTCCTAGAGAGGTGGCCAATGCCCCATGCCTGTCAGTGTTTAAGAGGGATTTGGACAATGCCCTTAATAACATGCTTTAACTTTTTTGGTCAGCCCTGAAGTAGTCAGGCAGTCGGACTAGATGATTGTTGTAAGTCCCTTCCAACTGAACTATTCCATTCCATTCCATTCCATTCCATTCCATTCCATTCCATTCCATTCCATTCCAATCCATTCAGGGCCAAATCTTGATCTGCCTTAAGTAAATGGGAGTTCTGCTACCAGTTTCAAGAGAAGTTGAATTTGAGTGTTAGTAATTAAGTAACAGTGACTAATTCCTTTACATTGCATTTTCTTATTCATTTTAAACCTTGAGGCACTCCTAGTACTTCCACATTTCAAATGGGTAATGGCATATTCAGAAATGTACTAGCTTTGAGCCACTGCACGTTTCCAAAAGGGTGTGGGCAAAATTCCTTTTCTACAAAACAATTGATAGGATTTAGTATAAGACACCAACAAAAACAACAAGACTTGATTAATTCGTAGACAAAAATATAATATCAGTACAAATGTATAGCATTTCAGAACAGCTAGGCTTCTGCACAGGGCCTGTTTTAACTGGAGAGGAAGGCTCTAGGACAGACTGATATTTACAAGATGAGTCTTGTAAGGTTATAGCCACATGTAGTAATGAGTATCTTAATAATACTAAGTTATTGTTGGAATTGGTGCTCTTGCTAGTTCTACTGCTTTATAAAATATCTTAAATTGAATTAATACACCTTTGCCATACTGTGGGTCCACAAAATTCCCAACAGGAGAATTCAACACCATACCACTGAAAATTCAGGTCATCACAGAAAATACTAACAACACAGCCCTAAAAGTCTACTGTAATGTTAAGAAAAATGCACACTTATAAAGTATATTGACCTTCATGACTGTCTATGCATGTTGCAAACTCTATGAACAGAGTTTGAGGAAGACTGAGGATCTGTTTCTACACATTGTACAAAGGTGATAGGCTTTTCCAGGCCTTTATGCTGTATTTTTACTAAGTGGCTGTGGTTAATTATTATCTCCTAGGTAATTTTCTGAAGGATGTTTGAAAGTTAGGGGTTAGAGAATTATCATCATGGTCTTGATAGTCTAACATTTAAAGTTACTGCATGGTTGCTACCTTCCCTTTAGATTTGCTAGGCCTTTCAGACCCTTTCTATGGATTTTTGTTTTCTTAAATCTGTAAGATTGCATACATTCTTGGAGAGTAAGTCAAAGGACATCTATATATATTTACACAAACATACAAATTTATGCTGCACTTAACACTGAGACAAATCATTGCAAGTGAAAGCTTTCTGGCCTTTGAGTTTGTTCCTTACCTGGTCTGGTGCAATCACAGTGAAACCAGAATGTTGTGTTTAAAGTCACTTCTGAATCTTCATTTCAGAAGTTTTTAACTAATTAACTTCTATTAAGTGTACAGCACTATGCAAAGCACAGGTAGACAATAGCGCTGCTTATATTCTTAGTTACATCAGCATGCATATTAGTTACTCTAGTAGCCAAAAGCAATGTCTAAAACCAATATGAAAAGAGAATCAGATCTAGGACCTGAGTAGGCCATAAGAGTCGACGAGTCCTGCAAGCCCTATTAAAGGCATGAAAATTAATCGCAATAAATACATCTTTAATCACATATTAAAGTGTTCATTGGCACAAAAAAGTCTTATCGTATCTATTCAACTATAATGTAGAACCAAAAGTGACAGGGCATTCCACATACCAATAACTTACTTTTTCCCAGCCAGGATCAGTATAACTGGAACAACTTTTTTTTGGCAACTTGTTAATTTCTATAAATGTAGGTAAACTCTTCTTCAAACTCTGCAAATTTCATGTCAAATTCAATGAATGCTTTCCAGTGGAAACCTATCTTCGAGGCCAAATTTACAAAGACAGAAGAGTTGCTGCACTCGTACTAAATGTCCAGTGGCTAGGATGTGTATAAAAGATGTAAGAGACCAGTTTGATTTCCTTTTGAGTTCCCCAAGCACTATTGTCTAAAAATCAGGAATATTCCTCCAGTTTTATGCATCTGGCTTTTTAAATTTCTTTTGCTTTTCTTATGTGTGGGTTTAATGAAGCATTTTGTGGAGACTGAAATGAAGTTGGTGGAAACTTCTTGGTGTGGAAACTTTCTTGGTGTGGAAAACAAAACAAAACAAAAACCCCCAATTCATTTCTATTCATATCAGCACCTTTTGGTTCGATGTATAACCTGCACAGAAGTAACCACTAGTCATTATTTGCAGAAGTAAAAAAATAAATAAATAGGGTATTGACTTTATCCACTGAAACATAGAAATCAACCAGGTAAAGGATGTGGAAAAAGAAAAGGACACAGAAATACAGAAAAATTAGGCAGGGGGAAGGTTCTTGCAGGAGACAGGTGAAAAAGATGAAAAAAAAAATGATTGGGACGTAAAGATGCAGAAACTGGAGAGGAATACTTCAGAAAAAAATATTCCAGAGAAATTAAAAAAAAAGAAGCTACAAACCCATTAAGCAGCAGGCAATCTGGACTTACTTTGTATACTAGCTCTCTGGCTATTTGGAGTAATTGAGCTAATATAAACAAAGTATTATGGGGACATGTCTTTATGTCGTGGTTTGGGCCAGATTGGCCCAATCCGGTGGAACGACAGATGCTCTCTCTCTCCTGCTCTGCTCGGGAGGCAAGAAAGAGAGAGAAAAAAAGAGACTTAAGGGTTTAGAAGGAACTAAACTACTTTAATGAAATATTAATAATAAAATAATATAAAGAAAAATAATGAAATATATACAAAACCGTATCAAGCTCCCAGGATGACAATCATGTCATCAGCAGGCGCTGGGGAAGTCCCAGACTGGACTCAGTGACGGACAGGAACTGGATTCCAGATCTGGAGTCAGGATTGGGATCAAAGGCAGATGCAGAGACAGAGTCCTCCTCGGACGCCAGCCATTGAAGAAAGGCCTGACCCTTTGATCCCTCAGCTTTTATACTGAGCATGAGGCAGATGGGATGGAATACCCTGTGGGTCAGTTTTGGGTCACCTGTCCTGTCCCCTCCTCCCCGCAGGTGTGACCCCTCTACGCTTTTCCGCTTCCGACCCTCCAACGGGGCAAGTAACAAAGTTGGCTGCCCTTGGTTGTTATAGCAATAAGGATAAGCAAAAGCCTCTCTGCATCCCATTCCTTGGCATCAACTATGAACATGGGTCTTATCACTCTGAGAGTGAACAGTTTTCTGCAGAACATGCTGTTAATTTCAGCAGTTAGAAGAGGCCTAGCTAAAAAGTAAAGTTACTGAACAAAATTGGTCCTGTTTTACCTCAAACCAGGACACTTTAACAGCCAAACTCTTAATTGGCTTCTCAGAGTTCAAAAGGAGTTGAGGCAAAACCTGATTTTGGCTCGAGTTGCTGCCAGGGCACTAGATTCTGAGTTTAATATTATTTTTTTAAAAAAATACAAACACTACTGTTATATAAGCTGCCATTCACGTTTGCAGAAGAAAGTACGCTGAAGAATAAAAATAAAAATCTTAAAAGTGGACAAGAGAAAAAAGCTATCCATCTTCCCTGTACAAGGAATGACAAACCTTCATTCATCCTCTAAGGGAACATTATGTATCTATCTCTCTCAGACGCAAAAAGAACATGCTATGTAAAGCACAAAATGAACTGTGTTATTAATATGGATCCAGCTGAGCCAACAGTGAGGTTTTTGTTTTTTTTTTAAATCTGACAATTGGCTTTCTGGAAGTATCACAGATGACTCTATCTCATGAGCTTTGCAGTTCTGTATCTCACATACTAGATGATCTGTAAGTTCCTAAGGTTTTATTCTCATTAGGAGCTGGATAAAATGCCTTTGAGACCTATTCCTTTCAGCCTTCCTATTCATTGTATTACTTTTAATAATCACATGGTTCACAAAAAGAAAAGCATAAGAGCAAAAAATCCATATATTTCTATATCCTTCAACTAGCACACAGCATAGATCTGGTTAGTTAATGGCATGATAACACCTAATGCATTTCATTGCCAGATTTGGAAGCATCACTGGTATGGGGATAGTCAAATATCCATGGGCTCAATTTCTGCCAGTCCCAAACAATCTCCATCACACCCCTTCTCACAGGCCATATCCCCTATGAGCCTCCACCCAAGTCATTCAGGAAGGAAAATGGTCATCTTATGAAGTTTTTCGTAAAGTGAGAAAGTAAATTTTTGTTGCCTGAGATCCTTTTTACTCCAAAAAGATATGAAATAATATATTCCTATGATTTGTACATAAATTGGAGGTCTACAGGTGAACTTTCTTGGTCATTACAAATCTCATCTAAACTCTTCCAGAGAAGATGTTTCCTGTAACAATGACTTAAGTGAATTCAGAAGTAAGTCTTCATATGCTTACATTGTGCTCTCCAAATATGTTTCTGAATGTCTGAAGACTTGCATCAGTTCAGCGATTGTATATGTAAACCCAAACATTCAAGGGAAAGCACAAACAAAATAAATGTTGAGCAATTAAAAGTTCCTAAGATGTTAAGCCTCATTATGCTTTTTTTTCTTCACCAAGTATATATGGTTTATCCTAAGTAGAGTGTTACTTGGGGCTTTGATCCAAACAGAGTATTCTGAAACAAAAATCAGCTTGCATTTTTACTTTTTCCAACTTGGAGGCAATCAAGTATAAGGTGATATGTATCTCTAGTCCTTTTAAATGAACAGTGTTTTATATGGAGAAAGCTCAAACTGCTGAGTAAAAGGGAGGAAAGTAAAGAAAAGAAAGGTGTAGTTGCATTACCTAAAAAGATATTCTTATCAATTTTGTTGCTTTCTAATTTCAAGTAGAAAATTAAATTAAATAATTCATTTCTAGTTTTAGTTGATTGAACCACTGCTTCAAAGAGCAGTGCTGGCTAATGTTGCAGCAAAATGAGGACAAAATGTCACCACACGTTTATTTTTAAAAATCTAATGATAAAAATAAATGGTATTTTTTACCTAAAGATACAAGCATGGATAGAAGACAAACAAATGAAAACTGAAGAGTTAAACACAGAGATTTGGACACACTCTGACTCATTAAGAGGCCAGGAATTCCCAGAACATTTTGGGTCTATTTTTCACATTACTCCTTTCCAGATCAGATTTTACAATGACTGAATTTATTTAGTAATTGGAGAAATTAAGACCAGAAGAGGTTAAACAATCTATCCTATAACCTGAAGACTAATTAGAGTAAATCCAAACTTAGAATTTATGCTCTTATTTATAATTCTTCAGTAATTGAAGTATTTTAAAAAGATTTATTTTCTACTATCACTAGTATTTATTCTAATATTTAAATTTATGCTCCACAGATATGGATACAGAGTTTATCATTTTATGGATGCTGCCACCTGTATGAGATTTCCAAAGGGGCTTAATAAAATTGGAGCCATTAACATTAGTGTTGCATGCAGCATTCAATCTATTTAATCATTGAATCACCTAGGTTGGAAAAGACCTTTAAGATCATCGAGTCCAACCTTCAACCTAACACTGCCAAAACCACCACTAAACCATGTCCCTAAGCACCACGTCTACAAGTCTTTTAAATACCTCCAGGGATGGCGATTCCACCACTTCCCTGGGCAGCCTGTTCCAATGTTTGATAACCCTTTTGGTGAAGAAATTTTTCCTAATATTCAATCTAAACCTCCCCTGGCGCAACTTGAAGCCATTTCCTCTTGTCCTATCACTTGTTACTTGGGAGAAGAGACTGACCCCCACCTCTCTACAACCTCCTTTCAGGTAGTTGTAGAGAGCAATAAGGTCTCCCCTCAGCCTCCTGTTCTCCAGGCTAAGCAACCCTAGTTCCCTCAGCCATTCCTCATAAGACTTGTTCTCTAGGCGCCTCACCAGCTTCATTGCCCTTCTCTGGACACGCTCCAGAATCTCAATGTCTTTCTTGTAGTGAGGGGCCCAAAACAGAACACAGTATTCAAGGTGGGGCCTTACTAGTGCTGAGTACAGGGGGATGATCACTTCCCTAGTCCTGCTCACCACACTATTCCTGATACAAGCCAGGATGCTGTTGGCCTTCTTGGCCACCTGGGCACACTGCTGGCTCGAAACTTTATGAATGGTTTGGTTCATTGATCTACAAGTTCATATAACTAGGAAGGGGGTCAAATAGAATTATATGTACTTAAATATAGGATCCTATAAATCTCTTCTCAGTGTAAAATGAGGTAAGATCAAGACATAGTAAAACTTGACCTCTCTACTCAGCATTTCAGAGGCCAAAAATGTTTTGGGTTAACAGTCCCCTAACCTGCCAACAATGATCATTTAACATCTTAATCTGCTTTTCCTTCATCTGATTTGTTTTGTTTTCTTTTCTTTTATTTCCTTTCCTTTATTTCCTTTTATTTTATCATTCCTGTCTGATGAAACATTCAGGGCTTATTTGTAGCTCACAGTGACATTTCACCATTACCACGCATACCATGCCAGTGATAAGTTTTTGAAGGCACGTACCCAAACAGTGAAATCATTTTACTGCTTTTGTTAACCATCACTGGTCACATTAACAGGAAAAAATAAACTCCATAGATGCAGTTTCTGCCTTTTCATAATTTCAGCCAGTTATTCCCCCAAAAATGCATCCTTACTCAAATAAGATCTAGATGGCCAATTCCGCAACAGAAAACTACTGAAGTCAAATTTACTGATAATGCAAGACCACTATTTTTGTGAGAGAAGTTCTAATTGAAGATACTGAAAAACAACCACCATGTAAGGAGCTACCCAGAAGGTAACTTATTATGTTACCATGCAAAATAAAGTTTTGTTCATTCTCCCTCAGGATAGAGTTTACTTCCTAGTTCTTCTAACAATGCTGTCTTGAAATCTGTAACACAAATTTTGAAAAACCTAACAAGCATTCAGCTTTAAAGCCCAAACATCAGACAATTCCTATCATTGCTCTCATTTAGCTTCATTTCTTTCAGGTCTCTAAATGCAATTCAGAAAGCTTCAGCCACAAAGAAAATTTCCACTGAGCTGCTGTTCAGTTCTAGACAGTTTTTTCTAGTCTTTGGTCAAAACTCTCCATCTCTATCCCACAGGCTCCATGTTGTTTTTCAGGACATTTCACAATGCCTGTCCTCTTTTAATGCTACCCCAAAGACCAAAGACTGTGTCATATCAGAAGGAGGTGAGAGAAAAGGAGGTTACCATCCTAGTGAGCTAATCTGTACTACTACCTACATTTCTACTCTGTTCAAATCTCATCTGTTCTAGGAACTCTCTTCTACACAGAATATACAAATACCAAATATACAGTAGATATCTCTGAAAAGAGCACTGTCAAGAACAAGTCAGAATCATCAAAATATACAACTATGGGGAAAAAACTTCTGTGGTACTATATCATAAGTACGAGTAAGAGGAAGGACATAAGGTTAACAGGAACCTACCAAAAATAACTTACCACGCTCTCCACAGATCCTCAACTACACATCTTAAGATCAATAGCTCATCTCCTTTAGCACACAGAAAAGCACCTTCTGGACCTCTCAACAAGATAACAAGGGGGGGGGCTTTTTTCATTAGGGTTGGAGGGGAGGCTGTTGGTTTTTTTAAATACATTACCATCAACATCTCTAGACACAGACTGATGAAATCAATACAATAATACCATACTGGAGTTGTTACGGGTACCTCTGTGTTACCTGTACCTCCATCTGGCTGTAAATTAAATAAATAAATAAATAAACAGCTGACAGTTCCCCTTCCACAGGGACTTAAGCATTTGCCACTCCAGCTGCCATTTCCCAAGACACACACAGAGGCTCAAGAAAATGTATCCATGAGAAAGCACCAGTGTGACAGGATGCACTGCAAATGCATATTCCCCTCTTGCCATTGAATCAATGTATTGGGTTTAAAGGGAAAAGTTTTGGTAGCAGAGGAGGCTGCAAGAATGGCTTCTGTGAAACATATTTAAAAATTATCATTAAAATATACATTATCACACAATCTTCAGAAACTTCACTTGCATCAACAAAAAGAATTTCCCACACCAAAATCAGAACATCATCGCAACACTGACAAAAGTGGACTCTTTAACAACGTCCAGTCCATGTTTTGCCCATTGCCTCTCCCTACCTTGAATCCCTCCAGCTCCAGAACAAACTGTGGTGGGTTAACAATGGCTGGCTGCCAGGTGCCCACCAAGCCACTCTATCAACTCAAACTGGGGAAGATTAATTTAATTTATTGCCAATTAATAATAGAATAGGATAGCGAGAAATAAAAACAAAACTAAGAACAACTTCCACCCAGCCCCCTTTCTTCCCAGGCACAACTTCACTCATGAATCTTCTACACCATCCCTCCCCAGCCCCCGAGCAGTGCAGGGGGATGGGGAATGGGAGTTGCATTCAGTTCATAACATTTCATCTCTGCTGATCCTTCCTCCTCCTTTCTCTTGGCTTTTATTGCTAAGCATGACATCATATGGTATGGAATATCCCTTTGGCCAGTTTGGGTCGGCTGTCCTGGATATGTCCCCTCTCATCCTCTTGCCTACCCCCAGCCTACTGGCCTTTGGGGTGGGATTGGAGAGACAGCCTTGATACTGTGCCAGCACTGCTCAGCAGTAGCCAAAACACTGGTGTGTTATCAACACCTTTCTAGCTACAAATACAAAGCACAGCACTATGAGGGCTGCTATAGAGAAAGTTAACTCCCAGCCAAACTCAATACAATCTATCACCTCAAGGCAGCATTTATAGTATTGTCTGAAGTATCTCTTGCATACAGCATAGATTGTTGCCAAATATTTGTAATCAAACTCTTATCAGAATAAATTTAATTTTTTATCTTCTACTTCCCTACAGTGACTCAAGTGATATTTTATACCAGGAGGTGTCCCATGGGGCTGTGCAGTTGAAGAGATAGAAATCGGATCTGTGAGAAGAAAAAACACAAGTAGAACTTTCAAACCAAAATTATATATTCCGATCTACATCTGTCTCTGCTCTTAATTACCTGAAGAATAAATGAAACACAAAATGTGATGGCACTTTATATGGTTATATCTTGACTGTTCTTGGTGCAGATACCTATGGTATAAACTTGTACAACCCACAACAATTACAGGAGATATGAAAAATGACCCTGCGTACCTTTCATCCCAAATTTAGGGTGTCTTCCAAACTTCAGAATAATGAGCATTATTACTAAGCCAGTGCACACCAGTGCTGCACTTCCCACCACAATATACACCTAAAAAAGAGGACACAAACAGATCTGATTTTTTCTCATTAACCAGCTTCAAACATATCCAGCATACATTCAGATTTACCTATTAACCCAACCTCGTGAAATTCAACAAGGCCAAGTGCAAGGGCCTGCACCTGGGTTGGGGCAATCCCCAATATCAATACAGACTGGGGGATGAATGGATTGAGAGCAGTTGGATGAAAAATTGGACGTGAGCCAGCAATGTGCACTCGCAGCCCAGAAAGCCAATTGCATCCTGGGATGCATAAAAAGAAGTGTGTCCAGCAGGTCGAGGGAGGCAATCCTCCCCCTCTACTCTGCTCTCATGAGACCCCACCTGGAGTACTGTGTCCAGCTCTGGGGTCCCCAGTACAAGGAGGACATGGACCTGTTAGAGCGGGTGCAGAGGAGGGCCATGAAAATGGTCAGAGGGCTGGAACACCTCTCCCATGAGGAAAGGCTGAGAGAGTTGGGGTTGTTTAGCCTGGAGAAGAGAAAGCCCCAGGGAGACCTTATTGCAGCCTTTCATTACTTAAAGGGGGCTTATAAGAAAGATGGAGAGAGACTTTTTACCAAGGCCTATAGTGACAGGACAAGGGGCAATGGTTTTAAACTGGAAGAGCATAGGTTTAGATTAGATATTAGGTAGAAATTTTTTACGATGAGGGTGGTGAGACACTGGAACAGGTTGCCCAGAGAAGTTGTGGATGCCTCATCCCTGGAAGTGTTCAAGGCCAGGTTGGATGGGGCTTTGAGCAACCTGATCTAGTGAAAGATGTCCCTGCCTATGGCAGGGGGTTAGACTAGATGATCTTTAAGGTCCCTTCCAACCCAAACCATTCTATGATTCTGTGATTTAGGTAGAGAGCCATTTCAAATAGGAAACATTTGCACTCAGATCAAAGACTACAGAAATAAGTCACTTGCTGAGGTTTCTTCTATCCTGCAGAGAATAGAGACTCAGATACCTCTGAGAACTACTTTCTCAACATCCCAGACATTCAAGGCAGGTGGGAGGGAATGCACATCACCCCTTTCCCTTCCAGCAGAGTGGCATGTTTTAAGAAAAGCACATAAACCCCCTCTTTTTTACTATAAGGGTGGTCGAACACTGGCACAGGTTGCCCAGAAAGTTTGTGGAGTCTCCATCCTTGGAGATATTCAAGCCTTAATGGATACAGTCCTGCACAACCTGCTGTAGCTGACTCTGCTTTGAGCAGGATGGATTAGATGATGTCCAGAGGTGCCTTCCAGTCTCAGCTATTCTGTGATTCTGTTATCAGAAGAGATAAGACTGTCTGGGCTCTTCCTGATTTTTTAGCAAAGCATGAAGCAACCACTGTCAATGTGAGGGACTGGAGGCTGTCAAAGTTAATGCCCCCACTGCACTTAACAGATGGAAACAGAACAAAATCGAAGTTTTAGGAACCCTTCTCACTGCCCTTATTCTTATAACTTTTTACTCCCCAACCACTGACACTAGAGAGCCACTGGGTAGGCTTTCTCCCATCTGCACAAAACAGATTCCTCCCTCATCGCTTTCAGATGTATTAAGACAATATCTAGCCTTCGTAGCCTCCTTTTCCATTCTTTCCTAACTCACAATCTACCACAAATGCACACGCTCCCCACTGCCTGCCGCCTTGCAGAGTCATCAATGCCTGCAGCACGGAGGTAGCACTACTAACCAGACCGGCTGCCTGCTACCAGTTTCCAACAATTCATGACATTTAACATTCATCTAACATTCAATTTTAAACATAATGATAGGTGAGACAGCAAAGGAGTAGACCCACCAATTCAGCTGCCTGTACTACAAAACTACAAAAGCTACATGAAATCACACATTAATAACATACAATTAGAATTCAAAAGTTCATTACACCATGTCCTCTTTGTAAGGAGCTGCTGACTTTGGGACTGGAATTAAAGCAATGCTCTTAAAGTTACCTTGAATGTTAAGTTACCTTCAGCCTCGTCTGTAGTGATCATGAGAAGATCGAGTTCAGGATTATGTGTAGTAGGCATAAAATGACCAGTAGGGTTGCAACCTTGGACTTCAGGAGGGCTAACTTTGATCTCCTCAAGAAACTGCTTGGAGAAATCCCATGGGTTGGGACTCTAGAGGGTAGGGGGGCTCAAGAGAGCTGGTTGATATTGAAGCATCACTTCCTCCAAGCTCAGGATCGGTGCATCCCTAAGAGCAAGAAATCAGGCAAGGGAAGCAGGAGACCTGCATGGTTGAGCAGGGAGCTTCTGAAAAAGCTCAAGTGGAAGTGGAAGAAGGGAGTTTACACCAAGTGGAAGAAGGGACTGACCGCTTGGGAAGATTATAAGAATGCTGCCAGAGTATGCAGGGACGAAACGAGGAAAGCCAAGGCCTCCTTGGAATTAAATCTGGCAAGGGATGTCAAGGTCAACAGGAAGGGTTTCTTCAAGTACATGGGAGGCAAAAGGAAAACTAGAGAAAATGTGGGCCCGC
>VFFE01007503.1:0-17412 GCA_008921705.1 Burhinus oedicnemus
CCCCCACCGCCCCGGAGCCCCGCCCCTCCCGCCACCCCGGTGCCCCCGCGGCGCAGCAGAGCCGGGAGGCCGCGGCCGTTCACAGTCCTTTAATCGTCACAGAGCGGCGGGAGCACGGCCCCCCAACTGGCACCGGCTTCCCCCACTGCCCCCCCCCGCGGGGAGGCAGCCCCAGCCCCGGATCAGCAGAGGCCCCGTCCTGGGCAGGGCACGGACAGCCCAGGCGGGAGCTCCCGTGTCTGGAGCCGGCTGCAGGGCACAGGAGCGGTGGGTGAACGCCCCGTGCAGGGCCAGGAGGGCACCGGGACCCCCCCGCCCGAGGTAGCACAGCACTGGCTCTGGCCCCTGTTGCAGCGCTGCCCGGTCTGGGAGCCCCAGGACACAGCAGCGGGCATGCTGCCCACCTCCCTCCTGGACAGCCGGTGGGCTCCGTCAGACCCACAGCCCCTGGGGGGCACAGTCCCGCGGGTGTAGCAGGCAGATGCCACCCGAGACTGAGTTTATTCTGTGTGCAGCGGCTCCGTCCAGGGCACGGGGCCGTGCTATCTGCGGTACATGGTGAAGGCCACGAAGCTGAAGAGGAGGGTGAGGCCGGCCAGGAAGGTGGTGGCAGTGGCGGTGAAGACGTGCCGGTACTGCAGCTGGAAGTACCAGAGGACGGCCAGCATCAGGACGAAGAGTGGCAGGACGAGGCTGCCCACGTCGAGGGCGGCGTGCGCGGGGTCGGCAGAGGCGCGGGGGCCGGTGGGTGCAGGGGCCGGGCTGTGCGGGGAGATGTGGCAGTGCAGGACGCTGTTGTGGGCGAGGTGGAGGGCGGCCAGGCTCTGGGCATCATCACGCAGTAGCTGGCCCTGGTAGATCAGTCGCACTTGCTGCTCCTGCCCGGGGAAATAGGCCCTGGGGAGGGGGATGAGGACATCAGGCTCCCACCAGGACGCTGTCCCCTCCGTCCACCCCCCCAGGAGGAGGCTGCCAACACGGCCTCCCCCAACCACCCTGCACCCCTGTGCCCGCGCTTCACCATCAGCCGCCCCCAGTGTGACCAGAATCGAAGGCATCTGACATAACGGCCCCACCAGGGACAGGCACAGTGCTGCAGGGAGGAGCCACCGAGGGGGCTCAGGAACCCCCCCAGCAGCCGCAAGAGAAGCAGCCTGCCCTGCCCCTCACCTCTTCAGGGCCCCAACGGTGTCGCCGGGGCGCACCCGGGCCAGGCGCTCCGTGTCGTTGAGGAACTTCAGCCGCAGCACCATGGTGGGCTCGGCGGAGCCGCCGTCTCCCTCACCGAGGGGGCTCTGCGGGGATGCGGGGCCGGCCCGGGGCCGCAGCCCCGCCGCCAGCCCGCCCGCCCCATCGGGTGCCGCTCCGTCTGCTGCCGGGGCCGGGGCCTTGTGCTCGACGGGGGTCGGGGCAGCGCTCGGGCCCTCCTCGGGCAACGGGGCGGCGGCGCGGGGCGGCGCGGCGGGCTCGGGGGCGCGGGTGGAGGCCCAGGCCAGCCCCAACACCACGGCGACCAGCAACAAGGCGAAGAGCACGGTCACCTCATCGCCTACGCCTTCGATCAGCGCCATAGCGGCGGCGGCGACCACGACGACACCGGCTACCGACCTGCGGCCATAGAGCGGGGACCTCAGCCCGCCGGGCCGCAGGCGACCGGAGCCGCAGCCGGACCGGGCCCCTCACCTGCCGCCATCGCGCCGCTTCCGCCTCGCCGCAAGGCACGCTGGGAGCCGTAGTCCTGTTCTGCGCATGTGCGGAGGCCGCACCCGCGGGGCACGCCGGGAGTTGTAGTCCCGCCCACGGCGCTGGGCGTGCCTCTGGCACGCCCAGCGCCGTGGGCGGGACTACAACTCCCGGCGTGCCCCGCGCCAGGCTGGGCCCTTCCCTCATCCGCCATTATGGGCCCCTATTTGGCCCAGCCTGAGGGGACGTGGTGCTCGGGGGCGGCTGGAGGAAGGTGCGACAGGGATGGCGGCAGCTGGGCGTGGGTGTGAAGGGAGGCGTTTGGGTGCTGGTATTAATGCGGTGCTCCCCCAGGTGCCTTAAAATAGAGAAATAGTGGCTAGCCATGATTTATGTGCGATTCGGTTAAGGAACTAAGCGCTAGACAATGTAGCTTTGCTGATAAGTAGGGTGTTCCTGTCAAGAGAGTGATGAGCTGTAGGCCTGGTCAGCAAACCGAGAAAACCTCCTGGAACTGCCAAGATTGGAGGAGAAGTAGGTAAAAGGTAATTTTGGCAGGGGGAGATCGCGATCACCGACTCACTGACCACCTCCCCAGATGACGCCACCTACTCAAAAGAGAACAATGGAAGAAAAAAAGACAGAGTCTGCACGCTAATTTGCATGGGAAGTGAAGAAATCTCGACCAAACTTTAAAGGGTATAACAATGAATACGTATTAATTGTTTGAATATGTAATAGTGTATAAAAGTGGAAATTCTTGAAACTGAGGTGTGCTCCTGTTTTGGGACAAGCACCCCATTTCTGCACATTAATGGAATAAACTTGTAAATACCTCTGCTCTCTGTGTTACTGGTTTGCACACCAGGTAAAGAACCCAGATTTGGGATGACCGGGAGGGACTCTTGATCAGGGATTGGAGCCATAGGACAAGGGGCAGTGGTTTTACACTGAAAGAGGGGAGATTTAGAGGAGATATTAGGAGGAAATTGTTGCCTGTGAGGGTGGTGAGACCCTGGCCCAGGTTGCCCAGAGCAGCTGTGGCTGCCCCATCCCTGGAGGTGTTCAAGGCCAGGTTGGACGGGGCTTGGAGCAACCTGGTCTGGTGGGAGGTGTCCCTGCCCATGGCGGGGGGCTGGAACGAGATGGTCTTTAAGGTCCCTTCCAACACAAACCATTCTGTGATGACTCCATGAAACCTTCCAGATGAAATTTCTCACACAACTGAAGGAGCATGAACTTAGCGGTTCTGCTTTTTATCATTTAATCAATATCCTCTTCTTTGCTTTATATATAGAAAAGTGATGAGGGGTCTGGAGCACAAGTCTTCTGAGGAGCGGCTGAGGGAACTGGGATTGTTCAGCCTGGAGAGAAGGAGGCTGAGGGGAGACCTTCTTGCTCTCGGTTGTAGCCGGGGGGGGGTGTCAGTGTCTTCTCCCAAGTAACAGGCGACAGGACAAGAGGAAATGGCCTCAAGTTGCGCCAGGGGAGGTTTACATTGGATATGAGGAGAAATTTCTTCATGGAAAGGGTCGTCAGGCACTGGAAGAGGCTGCCCAGGGCAGTGGTGGAGTCGCCATCCCTGGGGGTATTTCCCAGCCGGGCAGACGTGGTGCTGAGGGACATGGGTTAGTGGTGGGCTTGGCAGTGCCAGGGCAACGGTTGGACTTGATGATCTTAAAGTTCTTTTCCAGCCTAGGTGATTCTGTGATTCTAAAACGAGGTGGGCGATCAGCAAAGGACAGCAAATTCTGCAGGCAGAGGCTGTTGCTGGAAAAGCCGTGCTGTGGGGAAGACGAGGTATCTGGCAGGGAATAAGCGGATTACGCAGCACAGAGATAACACGGGGGAATGGGAGAAGCTTCTGACTGAAATTGGCTGAGTTGCAGTGATCCTCTGGGGGACTGTGATTCCCCAGATGTGTTTAAACCTACCTGCAGGCTTCATGAAGAAGGAAAGTTTGAAAGACAGATGAGAAAATTAGTGTGGAATAGTTTTTGTCTCCAATATAGGTTTGATATTCAAAGACATTTCAAATAATTTATCCTAAAATCTCTCTTGGCTGAGCTAGTATCTGGTATTAAACCTTAATCCTGGAGACTCAGCTTTTTTTTTGTGTTCCTGAAAATCATTCAAATAATTGTGAATGTAGCCAAAAATGCTTTGATCAAAATTCCCATATTTTTAGATGGAAAGGCTTATACTGTCAAAACGACATAGTGGAGGAGACTTGTGGAAGGAAAAAACCCACAGCTCCCATAAAGGAACGAAGCCAACAGGAGGTCTTTGGGCAGCAATATCCCCTTTCCCCAGGGCATCGCCTCCAGGGACCCATCGCTTTGGTGGCACAAGACATCTCCTGTGATAAAACCAGGAGGAATCCGCTGACGGCAGCAGTGCGCAAGCTGAGGTGGATCTGAGAGCAGCCGTGATTCCAGGGGGCTGGGTGGCTCCCAGGAATTCATGACTTTCCCTTCCAGGCTCGCGCGTCCCAACAGCCTGTGGGTCGGGAGGAGCGGCTGGTTCCTGGGGTGGGGTGGGCTGGGCCGCCTGCCTCCGGCCCCGACCGAAGTCCCAGTTCAGGCCAGCAGCCGGGAGCCCCAGAATCGGGAGACAGGGCCCGAGGTGGTGATTCTCTCAGCTGCCTCCTTCAGTCCTGATCTGCATTCTTCATCACTGTTTTCAGCTTGTCGTTAGACTGCAGCAATGCAGATTGATGAGATGTGTGATATGGGAGCTTAGGGCTCCAGGCAGTGTAATTGTCATATTAGCATTAGCAGGAGGCGTTGCAAACATCAGATTTATTTTCTGTGTACAGCTGCCTTGCAGAACTCAAGAGCAGAACTCGTCCTGCGATCACAGGGAGCAAAGTCTTTAATGACCTGCAAATGGCACCGAGAGAGCTGAAAAGTGGGGCTGCCAAAGCAGAGCTCTCGCATGCACAGCAGAATTTAAAAATAGGCTGCTGCTGGCGTTCTCGCTTACCCGCCGTTCCTGGAAGCCCACGGGGAGGACGGCTCTCCGGCAGAGGAGAGACGCAGTCCCCTGACGTAACTTGCCACGGCGTCTACGCCGCAGAGCGGAAAGTTGCGGATTCAGTCATTTTATACCGGAGCATCCCTGAGATCATCGTCTGCATCTTTTCCAGCCCCAGCTCTGCGGTGGGTGCTGACTCCTCTCTCCCCTCCCCAGAGCAGCGAGGTGGCGAGGGCACCGGGCAGATGCCCCCTCGCCTGTGGTGCTGCCATCCCGGTGGGACCAAGGAGTCCCTTTGGCTCAGCATTGTCAGCGCCTCCAGCGAAGCTCAGCGCCTGTGGGAGTGGAGACATGGGAGAGATGAACGCCTCTGCAGATGAAAATGCTCTTCAGAAGCTCCCACCAACAGCGAGAGGTGTCAGCCCCAGTCAAAGACGTGGAGACGTGTTGTGGGGAAAGCAGTTGGGCCAGAAAAAAAGAGCTGGAGGGTGGGAGCGTGGGGAGCTGGGGATGCGGAGCTGCCGCATCTCTAGGCGAGGACGAGCTCTGCGTTTACAAAGGACCGCAGAGAACCAGGCCATGAAACACACCGTCCCCGTCACGAGCGAGGGGCCCCGAGAAGCCACCCCTGCACACCACAGCCCCGTGGCACCGCACTGTCCCTCGTGGGGAAGGGACAAGGAGGGACCCCAGCGCCGCATGCTGAGGGGCTGGAGGAGACGGGCAGCCACCAGCCGAGCCAGGGGTCCCAGCCGCAGGGGTGGGCAGCAGCCGTGGGTGCAGGGGCTGCTGGGGAGCAGGTCGCGCTGCTCGATCTGCCCAGGGCACTCGGGCTGAGGGGTGGGTGGGCAAGCGCAGCCCAAGGTGTCGTGGGGGTGATGGGTGCACTGCTCTCCCACGGCACGGAGCCATGAGCAGGGGGCAGAGGCAAGAAGCTGGTGGGGAAGAGCTGCCCCTTCCCTGGGTCTCTAAGGCTGGGCAAAGCCCGGGTCTGCGCCTGGGGGGCGTCCCATGGAGGCTCTGGAGAAACAAGGGGTGACACTGGGGCCGGGTGGCTGCAGAGGGGACCTCGGTGCTGGCCAGAGACTGGCCCAGAGGGAGGGGGGAAGCCGGGCATGGAGGTGGTCAGAGATGGAGGCTGGCCTGGGTATCACCACAACCCTTCCCTGACTTTCTGTTCCCCAATTTTTTTCAGAGCTGCTGCTCACACCAGCCGCCGCGCAGTAACCGGCACTGGGACGAAGCAGCACTGCCGACCTGCCTGGCCACGGTCACTGCGGTCAGCGAGTGGCCCGGGACCTGCTGCTGTCCACAGTCACTGGTGACCACAGCCGACAAGTGGGGTCACTGCCCCAGTGACAGGAAAGGGGCAGGGAGCGGTTAGTACAGGAGCGAGGGAGGGCGAGGACGGAGACTTGCACTTGCTGGTGCACGTGAGGGAAGCAGGACCCATGTTATTCCGAGCTGAATAAATCAGTAAAGAAAAGGCAAAGCTTTGAGGGCAGCGGAGCACCCGCCGAGGAAGACAAGAAAAAATACAGCAAAGAATGAAAATTTATTATTAGCTGCTAGTAAATTATTTAAATAAGCTGCAGTTAGCAGAGAGGGGGATGACCACAGGTTCTTCCCTGGGACGCAAAAGCCCTGGATGCCAGAGCTCGCAGAGGCGCTTCTGACAAACCGTCCTGGGGAGACGCAGGTTCGCCGAACCAGAGCGGCGCCGTCCTGCCAAGCCCCCGGAGAGAGCAGCGGGCTCCCGAGGAGCCCATCTCGCCTCCCCACCAGCCCGGGGCTGGCAGAGCCGTCCCGTGGCTCCCACCTCCCGTCTGGGGCTCCCCAGGGTGGGGAAGGAAGCCCAAGCTCCGGCTTTCCGGGCTCTGCTCCCCAGCTGCCGGCCCCCAAAACCTCGGGGCGCTGGGGGTGCGGGGCACCATGCCCCGGGCTGGGTGCTGTGGCAGCTGAACAATATTAACTTTCTTCGTGGGAAGGAAAATCCGCCCGTCGGTCAGCTGTGCTGGTGGTGTCCCCTCTTGGTGGGATTTGGTGACCAGGCTCTGGTGACTGGCATAGCTGGTGACGCCGTCGCGGCTTTGCTACCCCGACACCTATAGGTCCTATAGGAACTGAGGTTTTCTCGCTCCTTGGCTACGGGACACCAGCTGCAGAAAACCAAGTGGGGATCTTTTCCTCATGTGTAATAACCTTAAAATACCACCTGCGGTTCCCGTCCTGCAGGCAGCGGGGGGAGGGTGGACCCCTGCCCAAGCGATCTCGAGTCGGAGCCTGAGGCCGGACATGCCACACAACACAAAGCTTAAACGTGGGCTGAAGAGAAAGAGAGAATAACAAATACTGATCAAAAAATCTCATAATCTGGGTGATTCCACTGACTACTTGCAAAAGCGAAGCCCTTCTGCTGGAGGTTCTGTGGCAGTTCTCAGGCAGACAGAGCTGGCTGTGCGCAGGGGTCACCCGGGAAGAGGCAGCGAGCGTCGAGCCGGAGCTGTTGGAAAAGTGGACGTACGGAGAGGGAGAGCGATGCAGAGTGAGTCAAGCCCTGGCACACCATGTCTGGAAGAGTCTCTGGGACCGGGAAGGTGGGAAGAAGTGACTTAAGCTTGATGCGCACACCAGGGAGGGTAAAAGGAAGGATTTTAGCAACGATGATTCCGCTAAAGGCAGAGGTCAAGGCTGCAGCTCTGGAGACCCACTGGAGGTTAAGGCAACGCGAGTCTCCAGGCCTGGAGAAGAGGCTGCCGCAAAACTGGAGGAGAAGATCCCAGGGATGTAAGAGTGCTGGGTGCAAGGATGCAAAAGAAGCAGCAGATTTGAAAAATACATACACTGTGTAGGATGCAGAAACAGGATTTATAACTTCCAGGATGTAGAAAATAAGCCGTGTCTGAACAAAGTAATTTGAGTGGTTATGACTGTTCGATTTTAATGCATTTTATCCAGTGGTTAATCACCCTCACCGATAAAATTTTGTGTCTAATTTTCAATGTGGATTTGTCTGGCTTCAGCTTCCAGAGATTGAGTCTTTTTATATCTTTCCTGGCTCGATTAAAGAGCCATTTAATATTTCCCTATGAAAGTAGTTCTACAGTGTAATCAAGTCACCCCTCAATCTTCTTTTGGATAAGCTGAACAGATTGTGCTCTTTACATCTTCTGCAGTAAGGCACTCGCTCTAGCCCTCAAATCATTCTGCGTGGGTCTTTTCAGAATCTCTTTGATTTTTCAATATTCTTCTAAAATGTTGTTAATATAAAGCCATGCCCAGTTCTAGAGTGCTGCTGCTCCAGTGGGATGCGGAGGCGAGATCACCCCCTGCCCTGCCCAGGACTCCCGGTGCCCTTCGGGTGCTGCACCGGGCTGTGCCGGGCTGGGAGCTCACCGCCGGCCCTGCCGCCTCTTTGTGCCGCTCGTCTGAACACACACGGAGATGGAAAATGGGCCAAAACCGCTCGCTGTCGCGTCGATTGTGTCTCCAGCCAGGCTTGGGGTAGGGCAGGATGACAGCGCAGAGCCCGGCAGTGTCTCCAGCACAGCGCCGAGGCGAGACACCGCGGCTCCGCCGCAGAGGGTGCCGCGACCCCTTCCTGCAGCTCTGCCCTCTCCCGGGGCTGGGCAACGCGCCGAAGAGCCCAGACCTGCGTGGGGTGCACCGGTGACCTCCTCCGTGGCACGAGCTGACGTCTGTGCTCGCCTTACCCATCCGGTCTCGTAGGAAACTGGCTGCCTACCCCGTGTCCCACAGCTGCCCGCTTTCCTTAGAGCCCTTTGGGAATCAAAGCAGACTTCGCCCTTCGGCCCTCTTGCCCTCGTGCAATCTCTCCGTTCTCTCCTCAGGGCTCTCTGCAAGGTCAGGACTTTGCCCCACAGCCGTCCCCGTCGTCCCTGCGGGGATCCTATCTCTGCAGCCCGCTCCAGCTTTACTCGCTGCGGCTCCTGCTCCTTTGGTCCTCGCAGCTGCTGGACTCGGGATTTCCCGAGAGCTCCCGAGAGCCCGTTACGGACGGCATCAAGGGACCCTCCAGCACCCAGGTACCCCCCAGGTATCGAGGCAGCCGCCAGGAAAAGATCTCGGTCACTCGGGTGGTGCGTCCTGGGGTCCCTGCGGCACGGGTCAGCACCGGCTCCACTCCTCGGCTGTCCTCTGCGGCCACCACCTTTCCGAACGGATCCTCTGCGGCGCCCCAGCAGAGAGGGGTCCCTACAGGGGAACCCCCTCCGATCTCTCCCCAGTGGATACCAATGCAAAAAATGGATTTAGCTCCTCTGCAGCCACCCTGTCCTCTCGGTTTACCTTTCCTGCCCGGGCATCCGTTGGCCCTGCAGGCTTCCGGAAGGCGTCCGGCTCCCGATGCGTCTGAAGAAAGATTTATTGTTGGCTCTAATCTCTTTGTTCGTTGTTCCTCAGCGCGGTGTCACTGCCATGTTGCGTTTATGCGTTTAAATCTGCCAGGCTTTATGGTCCCCTCCGCTTCTTCCTGCACTCACGATTTCACCTTTCCAAAGGTGCCTCAGCGTTCCTGCCCGCGTCGCCCACCCGGCTGCTGGGCTGTGCCAGCTCCCTCCCTCCTCGCCGGCCCCCGCCGCGTCCTTGCCGGGGCTCGCTGCCCCCGCGCCGGCACCTCCACCCCACCAGAAAGGGTTTCATTCTCCTCGCTGCCACGTTTAACTTCTTTTTTGCCAGCCGCATGCGTGCTCGCGCAGCTCGCCTCCCGCGGACTGGTGGTCTCTGACCAAAGAGAGCGGCCGCAGGGGGATCCCGACCCTGCGGGAGAGGGTCCGGCCGCGGGGCACTGGTGGGACCGGGACACGCTGCCCCGTGGCCGGCCGTGCACCGCGGAGGCAGGGACTCTCCAACCCCTGCACTGCAGCCGGGGAGAAGGTACCGGGGTGCCGCGCACCCCGATGTGTGGCCAGGAGCAGGACAACGTGCCAGCGGGTCACCAGGTGCCCGCGGGTCGGAATGGCCGACCGCTTCGCGGCGAGTCACCTCAAAAGGTGCAGATGACGAAGGGAAAGCAAGCCACGGTTCACCGCTTCTCTGAACCGAGAGCCGACCTGCGTCTGCTCACCTCGTGTCCTGGTTTGAGGTAAAACAGGACCAATTTTGTTCAGTAACTTTTCTTTTTAGCTAGGCCTCTTCTAACTGCTGGAATTACCAGCCTGTTGTGCAGAAACTGTTCACTCTCAGAGTGATCAGACCCATGTTTATAATTGATGCCAAGGAATGGGATGCAGAGAGGCTCTGGCTTATCCTTATTGCTGTAACAACCAAGGGCAGCCAACTTTGTTACTTGCCCCATTGGAGGGTCAGAAGCGGAAAAGCGTAGAGGGGTAGCACCTGCGGGGAGGAGCGGACAGGACAGGTGACCCAAAACTGACCAACAAGGGTATTCCATCCCATCTGCCTCATGCTCAGGATAAAAGCTGAGGGATCAAAGGGTCAGCTCTTTTTCTTCAATGGCCGGCGTCCTGGGAGGACTCGGTCTCTGCGTCTGCCTTTGATCCTGATCCTGACTCCAGATCCGGAATCCAGTTCCCGTCCGTCACCGAGTCCAGACTGGGACTTCCCAGCGCCTGCTGGTGACGTGATTGTCATCCTGGGAGCTTGATACGGTTTTGTATATATTTCATTATTTTTCTTTTTATTATTTTATTATCAATATTTCATTAAAGTAGTTTAGATCCTTCTAAACTCTTAAGTCTCTTTTTCTCTCTCTTTCCTGCCTCCCGAGCGGAGCAGGAGAGAGAGAGCATCTGTCGTTCCACCGGATTGGGCCAATCTGGCCCAAACCACGACAGCTCGCCGGCCCAGCGGCCATCTCCTGCGCTTAAACCCTTAGTGAGTCGTTAGCCCAGCGCGGGGTGAGCGCTGCTGCTCACCTGTAGGGCTCCGTGCGGGTCTCGTGTGAAACAGCCTCCTAGGCTGACCTGCGCATCTGGGATTTAGGGATTTGCTTGCTGACAGCCGTCCTAGCACAGACGTGGATGGGATTAGTACGTGCGGTTACCTCCAAGCTCCGGAGTAAGATTCAGAGCTGCGGCGATTCTGGGGAAAAGCTCCTGGCCTGATCCCCATCCCGAGGAGGACGGTTACGGAGGGTTGAAGGTGACGCCTCGTTATCCAGCGGCTCCCTCCCCACCACGCTATGGCCACTAACTGCCTGCTTTGTAGCCGGAGCCACAGCAGAGGAAGGTCCTGGTGGGCTTTGGAGGAGGAGCCGCTACGAGGAGGACAGGGCAGGCTGGGCCGTCCCAGGGCTGTGGCCGTGCGGAGCCCACGAGGTCTCCTGCTCCTGGGAAGACGCGAGGTGACTCCCAGCGGTGCCCTGCACAAGCCAGCTCTCCCGGACAGAGACATCCCCGTGGAAAACAGAGCAGGTCCCAAGCGCACCAGGAAGCCTTAAAGCCCAGAGGAGCCCAGCGGGGACCCACGCTCCCTGCCCACGGGGCCAGGACACCCATTTAAGCTCAGCCCTGGGCCTCAGTCCCCGCCACGGCTCCGTTGTGGGGGTCCTGGGTGGACCTCGGGGGTCTGTTGCCAGCGGCTTCTCTCCAGCCCTGTCTCATTTTGCTCCAGCCTGGACCCCTTGGAAGGGCCCCACGCCGCTCCATCCCCTCGTCCATCCCCTCCTGCCCGTTACCTGCAGCAGGCTCGGGGCTGGAAAAGGCTCTGCCGTGCCTGCTGGGCGGCGAGCAGATGACTGTCTTCTGCCGGGGCCACCTCCCAGCACGAGATCTGGCAGCTTCCCCGCTGCCAGCCGCGTTCGGAAGAGCGCAGCGAGTGCCCTGCTCCCATCCCTTCCGGGCCAATGCGCTCTGGGAGCTCCGGGGCGGTGGGGGCAGGCTGTGGCACCGGCTGGTGTCCACCTAGGGGCCATGGCCACGGCCCCATGGCACAGGGGCCAGGCCGGGGTCTCCGTGCGTGCACGGGGAGCAGCCATGCCATGAGCCGGGTCTGGCACTGGCCGAGCTGACGCTGACCCTTTCCTTCTGCCGGGGCGGTTTCCAGATGGTTCGGTCCACGGCCACCAGAGCGGCTGGTCTGGGGGTGGGAGCTGTGGGAGAAGAAGGAGAAGGAGGAGGAGGAGGAGGAGGAGGAGGCATCGCTCCTCTTGGCAGCGGTGCCAGTTTAAGGCACTTGTGAACGGCAGCGTCAGATGGAAGTGCTGCAGATGGAGAGCGCCTCTGCGCTGAGGAATTGGGGTTCTGAGCATGAAATTCACCCTAAAAAACGTTTTGCATTTCCCCATGGCCACTGTGCACCGAAAGTGTCCATCCGACCACCCTTGAGCGCATTTTTATTCCAGAAAGCCCCGGGCTCGTCTCCCCCGCGAGCTCTCGCCTTCCTCCCCCACTTCCCCTGTTCTCAAGTCATGCGACGCGGCCTCTCGGTACATTTAAGTTCTCTCATGATTTTTTTCTTCCTTATCTGTGATAAGTACCAGCTCCATCTGTTTGCCTGCAATTAATGTGGGCTCCTCTCTCCCTGATCTCCTCTGCCTTCGCAGTAACTTCGGGCTCTGATTTTCCAGTGCCGGCAGCACCGCGGGAGCCGGTGCCGTGACTGCACCACGGCGCGGGGTGGTGGGGGGCGGTGGGGGGTTCCCGCTCCGCAGGGGCTGCTGGTGGCAGGGTCCCCCCGAGCCCCGCTCAGGCTTGGGCCGGGGATGCTCCCTCCTGGTGGCTGTCCGTGCCTCGTCCTCTCCCTGCGCCCCGTGTCCCGCCGGGCGGTGGGAGCAGCAGGGACGTGCGGGGACACCGAAGGGGAACAGCCCAACCTCCTGTCCAGACAGTGTCTTCATAAACCACCAGGAAGCTTTCTGGGAGCGCGCGGAAAGCGAGGTGGTGCGAGGAGGGGTAAGGTGGGGGTGGCCGATGTCACATCAAGCCATCTCAGCTGATGTCATGGCCAGGCGAAGGGGGTGAAGGAGGGACGAAGGACGTCCTGTCACTTGCTGGGGACAAATCCCAACACCGTGCCTTGTCACACCTCAGCAGCCACCGGTGGGTGCTGGCGAAGGGGCTGCGCAGAGGGTGCAGGCACGGGCCGTGCACCGGGAGAGCCCACCCTGCCGCGTCGGCACAGAGCCCGGCCGGGTCCTGCTGTGCCTGTCCCGGCTGGCTCAGGTGGGGGCGAGGACACCCGTACCGGGAATGGCTGGGAAGGTGACGCCACGGAGCGGGGCTGCGAGCACTTGGGACATACGAAGGTTTCACCAGGAGAGCGGGACCCTGCGTGACAAGGAGCATCTGTGGAAATGGGAGAGCATCCGCACGAGATGAGCAAATCCAATGGGAAGCCATGAGCTCCTGGATCATGAGAAAAGCTCGAAAGCTTGGGCTTGTTTCGGCTGGGAAAGGCGACGATTGCAGTGACTTTGCATTATTGAAATATGGGGAAAACGGATGAAAAGAGGGAGGGAATAATTCAGAAACGAAAAGGAATCATCTGCCGAAGCTCCAGAAAGGGAGCTCAAAGTTTGATAATTTTCTAAGAATAACTGAGCACCGGAATAGAGCAAAAGTTGTCAGATCTCCGTCACTGGCGGTTTGTAAGGGCAGGCTAAATATTCCTAGGAACCTGGTCAGACAACGGAGCCTGGCCTGGGACAAGGGGACGGATGAAAACGGCCTTTTGCAGCCTTTCCAGCACTGTGGTCGTGTTCCTTCTTCTTTCTCATTTTTTTTTACAAAAAGTAAAGTATTTTTCTAGTTTATTTTTAAAATTAATGTATGTATGCAAATCTGTTTATCTCGGCCGAGGCCGGATGGAGAAGGTGGGAGACGAGCAGGGGTGAGTTCAGTGACAGCCAGGGGCTGAGCTGTTAACGTTGGGCAATTCCTGCGGGTTTTATAGGCACTTTTTCGCTCAGCCCCAGGCAAAGCTGCTCAGGGAGCCGGAATGGGGAAAAGTTTGGTTTCACAGAAATGGTGTGTTGCAGCCGTAACACTGGTCCTTGATGCTTTTCTTCCGTTAGAGGTCCTGGGCAGAGGTCCTGGGCCACGGGGACGGTGGCCTTGCCATCCTGCTGGGATGGCACCGGGAGAGGAGGGAGAGGTGATCCGCGGAGCAGCGGTGTCCCGGGCAGCACACGGAGCTGCTTGGCCACAGGGAGGTGGTGGAGCGTTGGAGGAGCCCGGAGCCAGGCCCCGACAGCACGGCCAGCGTCCCTTCCGGCACTGAAATGGGATTGCTGACCGTCGTCCAGCCAGATCTTGCCTTCCAGAACAGCTCCCTTTGGATTTATACACACTGAGGACGTTCTGGTAGTAAACCTTCCTAAAGCACTACTCAGAACACGTCCGCTGCTTATTTGTGTTTGCGCCGTTTCCACAGCAGCCAGCAGTTCTTGTTATTCTTCTGAAAGGAGGAGCCCTCAGATCTCAGTGTTTTCTCCCCTGAATGTGCTTGTCTGCCGTAATTGCCACTCTTGAACCTTTCTGACAGGCTGCGCAGGCACAGATTTTCTCAGTCACGAGCTGAAAAATCCTTCTCCAGCTCCGTGGTGCAGCTTTTCCCTTCTGTGCAGCCGCTCCATCCTTCGGAGTGGCTCCACTGAGCCGGAGGCGGTGTGTCGGTGCAGATCCCGCTGGTGCCATGGCCGGAGGATGGATCCACCTTCAGCGCCCGTACCTCTTCATCGCAGCCTGCGCTAAGCCCTCGCGGGGCAGTTTTGCACCATCTTCGGTTGCTGTGCGACCCCTGAGTCCTCCTCGGATGTTTTCCTTCCTGGAGCAAAGACCTTGTTTCTTCAGCTGGGGGCTACAGCTTTCATTACCAGGGAGATGATTATTTTTGACTGGTTAAATATATGTTATTTGAGCGGGACCAGCTTGCCAAGTTAGCTGGTTTTCTCTCCGTGTGTCTGCTCTATAGTTGCTGTTTATCCACTCCTTTTTTGTGAAGTCCACTAATTTTATCAGCAGTGATTTCATGATCGTGCCCAGGTGCTGTCTTGGCGGACAAGACCTGGGAGGTGAACAGGAATCAGCTCTCACCTCGTGTGCGAAGGGTAAATCCACACTCTGCAAAAACGGAAACGCAGGAGCAGCAGGCGAAAGCGCGGGGATCCTGACATGCCTCGATAACCGGGCTCTCCTGGTTGCCATCACCCGCTCTGGGGCTACTGCTCCGGCGGGGACCACTGTGCTCGGGTGTCCCACGGCTGCGGTGCTCCTGCTCCTGCGTGGCGGATGGCCCGGCACACCGCTGCCTCGCCCCGCTGCCCCGGGACCCCCGCTGCGGTACCCGCTGCCGGCGAGGTCTGGCCACGCAGGGTCTGTCGTGGTGCCGGGGGATCCTGCTCGGGCAGGAGCCGGACGCTGCCCCCTCCTCTCCAGCCCACTCGTCACCTCTGTCATCTGTTCATGTCTTCAAGTGACGTTGAAATGTGCAGATCAACCCGGGACATCTGTCGTTCGTCCATCCCCGTCAGCAGGCTCCCACCCTCGGCTTCGCCGCGCGCTTTGCCCGGCATCCCCACGTGGCACGCAGCGGTGCGGGTGACGGGCTGTCGCTCGGCGTGGTTAAACCCGGCTCCCTCCGTCCCTCCCACCGTCCATGGAGAGGTTCTGCCCTTGCGCCCCTGTGTCAGAGCACCGAGGTGTTGGGGGGGGTTGCCAGCCCAAACTGCGGCTGTCCCCTCGGCACCGTGTTGGCCGGTGCCAGACGCCGCTCCACGCTGGGGCAGTGGCTTCTGCGCAGGACGGCGACGGGCGACCCCGACTCCCCTTCGCCTCCCGCTGCTGGGTGCTCGGTGGGTGGCTGGGGGCTGCGGCAGCCTCTGCCGTGGCGGGGCCCGGCACTGAGCCCCCGCAGCAGGTCCCGTCTCAGCCTCCACGGCCCTGACTTGGTTTCGCACCACCGCAGCTTCTCCTGCGGGCTGTCACGCTCGGCGGGATTCACCATCGGCACGGACTCGCCCTCTGCCAGTGGTGGGGGAGGCACCACCAGGGCGGTCGTCTCCTCTGCAGGCACCCAAAACTGGGTGACGTGAGTCCACTTGTTATGGTTTGAAGAACCCACAACAATTTATTGTCGTTTAGACAATTATTCTTTCACCTGATGACCCTTCCCCACCCGGGAAGGGGAATTGGGGAAAAAACAAGGAAACCTGAGGGCTGAAATATAAACAGATTTAATAGAATAAGACTAGATAATTAACATTAATAACACTAAAGAACCAATATTGATCCCGATACCGATATAAAATATACAAGGATTCTACTCAGCCCATTCTATCCGTAGGAAGCCGTGCACTCCCAGCAGGGGACAGCAAATGTGGGACACTGCGAGCGCTGCGGCTTCGGGAGGAAGGGAAGGGCTCAGGGCTCCAGCACCAGGGCAAGGAGTTCTCAGGATGGCAGCCATCACCGGAGAGAGAGAACTCCTCAGCAAACTTTCTAATTTCTATTGAATGTGCTGTTCATGGTATGGAATAATCCTGTTGGCAGCTTGGGTCAAGTGCCCGGGTCTCGCTCCTCCTCATCCCCGCACCTGGGGAGCTCCAAAACACGGAGACCTTGAAACCCACCCACCATAGCTGGCTGTGGAGTAAATATTTTCACAAATTCAGACACCAGAGTCTTCTAAAAGCGCAGTTTTCCCAAGCATTAGAAGAGACCTCACTGGAAAGTAAAATTACTGAGAGAGCAATCGGGGCTGTGCTGCTCAAACCAGGACACCACTGCACCCGCTGCTCTGAATCCCTGCCTCCGCATCCTCACACCTCGCTTTCCCGTGCCTCTGCCCCTGGCTTCGGCAGCCACGGTCTCTGGGCTCCGCATTATCCCTGCCTGCAGATCTCCACCGTGGGAACGCTGGTTAGGCTGGCTCTCCTGCCTTCGCTTCGCAGGCGAGGCTGTCCCGCGGCGGTGCTCCTGCCCCGGAGCCCAGCACATCCGTCCCCGCAAGCAGGGCTCGTGTCCGGCTGCCGTGTCCTCGGCTGCTTTGGTCAAAACAAGCAGAAAGCACCAAGAGAAAGTTTGAAGTTTAACTGGTTTCCTATGCTGCAGTCACGGCCCCAAAACAGCGGCGGCACCTCTGCCGGGAGAAGGTCGGGTGGCGCAGGGTCTGTGTCGCAGGGACACGTGTGGACGGTCCCGGGGAGGAACAGCATCTTCCCGGTCTGCTGCTTCTGCTGTCGGGGCGCCGGCACCCGCGGGGCACCTTTCCCTGCACGCAGCCCCCCTCGTCGCCTGGCCTGGCATCAGGGTGGGAAGCACATCCAGCGTGGTGGGAAGCACATCCAGCGTGGTGGGAAGTACATCCAGCGTGGTGGGAAGTACATCCAGCGCGGTGGGAAGTACATCCAGCATGGTGGGAAGTACATCCAGCGTGGTGGGAAGCACATCCAGCATGACGGGAAGTATATCCAGTGAGGCGGGAAGCTCACCAGCAGCGTGGGAAGTGCATCCAGCAGGGCAGGAAGCTCAACCAGTGTGGTAGGAAGCACATCCAGCAGGGTGGGAAGCACATCCAGTGCAGTGGGAAGCCCATCCAGTGCAGTGGGAAGCACATCCAGTGCGGTGGGAAGCTCATCCAGCAGGGTGCGAAGTGCATCCAGTGTGGTGGGAAGCACATCCAGCAGCGTGGGAAGCACATCCAGCAGGGTGGGAAGCAGATCCAGCATGGTGGGAAGCACATCCAGCATGGTGGGGAGCACATCCAGCAGGGTGGGAAGCGCATCCAGCATGGTGGGGAGCACATCCAGCAGGGTGGGAAGCGCATCCAGCA
>VFFE01007504.1:3284-34242 GCA_008921705.1 Burhinus oedicnemus
CGGAGGAAAAACCCCACAAAAACAATAATAAACCCCCCCCAAAAAACCCAACCTAAAAAAAAAGAAAAAAAAATCAGACTCTATAAGAAGCCACTGAGATCAGGCTCCACTACTTCTTGCCAAGTACCAAAATTAACACTGACACCTCCTAGACTCATGCCGGGTTACACATGCTCTGCATGCCCTCAGCGTTACATGGTTTGGCCATTTCCTCAGCACCAGCTCTAAATGCTAGTAAGAGCTGCCTGGCCCCAGTACAGCCTCTGCCAAATCCCTGTAGGCTGCAGACACATAGTCTGCCCTTGACCCCTGGCAGGGGGAGATCAGAAGCTCTACTGAGCTAACCCAGACACAGCAAATGGTGTTCCTCAATGCTGGGGGCTTTACCTGCAGGCCCCTGTTCCCACAGCTGCACCAATATCAGCACAATGCCTTTTGCAACAAAAACATTCACCACCACCCCCCCCAAGCAGCTTAACCCTTTGCACCACACACTGCCCCCCAGGGAACAAACCTGTGCTTGCTGCCCAACTCTCAGGCATAAGCTTAAGCCCCAGAAATGCTGCGCTCACCCTGAGCAAAGCAACACCCCACTGGGACATGGCAGCATCCATAGGGCTGTTACCCTTGCTGCACTGCCACAGCCCAAACAGGGTCAGACAGTTGCAGCCAGCACCCCTCCGTGTAAGAGAAGGCAATTGTCACGTTTGTGTTTACCCTAAGTGTCTGCACCCTCCTTTCCTTATCCATGGTGTGTTTGTTTTGATTGGCCAGGAAGAAAATCCCTTGCCACAGACATGATCAATTTTCAGAGCTTACCAGTTTTGGAGTAAGTGGGGGGGGAATGCTAGATTGAACCAGTGAACCTAGGCTGGAAGGGACCTTGGGACAATTCCCCCTCCCTCCCCAATCAAGACCAACTATGAACGGGCATCACGTTGTGCATGGTCTTACCCTGTTGCTATCTAAATGTGCTCAAGGATGGCAATTTCCCCCAAAATCTCTTTGGGTCCCTGTTCAATACCTCACTGTCCCCATTATGGGGGGGGGGGGGAAGTTCTTAGATTTATTCAAAGTTTCCCTTGCTGCAACTTCTGATCTGGTTTAAATTTGTATGTTGCTTTATACACACACCTTTACACCTGCATTGAAGTCAGTCCAGTACAAATCCTGGCCTATTCTACAGCATGACATGGGGTGACAGTGGCACAGGACCCTAAAGTGCAACAGCTTTGAAGGGCAATAAAAAAACCCTGCCCCTACCCTCCCCCCACTAAAACACACATAAGAATTGGCTACTATTAATTGTCTGTGTAGCAATACTCTGAACTGTAAATACAGAGTAGTTTAAATTATCAGATTTACCACTTCTTCCAGAACTTACTTCATATCAGACCAGTCCACACACATAAGTTAGTTGTTACAAACTGTTTATAGAAATCTTTCTAGAAGTGCCACTTCAGATGTCTCTGGCCAAACAGTATGCCAGTTGATGAAAAGTTACTTATTTCTGGTAGAGAGAAATACATTCTCTACTTGACTGCCTATTGGTACTTTACTTTTCCTAAACAGTGTCATCAGTTGGGAATCTAGTCTTGCAAGAAACATTTGGAGCTAGGATCCGATCCCCTATGTAAGACTGAAACCAGGCATAAAAGCTGATCACACTGAAAGAGGTGGAAGCCTTGTAACACAGTAGGTGGAGTTACAGCAGTGACACTGATAAACAAGTAAGGATCAAATTCACTTTGCTCCGTGTACCTACCCATGCACTGGCACATCAGTAGACCACTTTGTAAATCTGAAGAGGATTTCATGAAGAAATGCCATCCTTTATTTTCTACCCAGCACTACCTTCCTGATTAACCACAAAACCTATTATTTCCTGAACAAACTGTGTATCAGATCATGTGTAACCTCCATTGGTTTTAAATGATTAGACAGTCGGAAGTCATCTCATCTCTTAAGTTACAGATTAAATGGTAAAATCTACTTGTGTTAGACAGTGGTAACAGATGAACCAACACTGAATTTCTCTCCTCTTCACCCTGGCATCTGGATTTTGAATGGAGTTACACTGAACTGTCAATTAAAAGTATCAGGGAGAATGCCTGTGTAGGACAGAAAGTGTTCGTGTACACATTATGTAGATTCACAAGGTCATCATCTAAACTTGTAATAAAGGGTGTTTCTGGCATATAAACAACAAACAGGTCAAGTACAGCTTCTCTCAAGCTTTCTGAGCTTAACGGACAACACAATCTTACCAAACTCACAAGAAGAGTCCGTTTGAAGCATGAATAAGTAGAGACCTGAAACTTCAGTACCCGCTTCTCTGGGGATGAACCTTCTACATGGCCAGAAATGCAGATTCTCATGCAAAACAAACTGAAGCTCCTGACATGAGTCTGAAGAGCACCAATCATTCCAGATTTCAGGGCAGAACCTACCTAACTACTCATAAAAATACTTCTGCATTGAGATATATAAAGAGGACAAGACGACTTGATCCAGTGGTTTGGGTTTCTTGGGGTTTTTTTAGGGGTTTTGGCTCTATCTGTTCCCCTCCTTCTGTAGCTAGCTATTTAGAAAGCTTCAGGGGAAGAACAGCCACTTTTCTTAATAAGTAAAATCTGTCCAGATTTCACTTGGACAAGACAGACTTCTGTAAAGCATGTGAACCAATTAGGAGAATGATTTGCTGAAGCTACCAGTAAAATGAACAGAACCAGTGGCTGCTAAATAATCTAGTTTCTGCTCTGACCAAAAAAAACCCAACAACCCACACCTGTTTTGAACTATTAGGTTGGAATAACTGAGTCAGAACAGGTGGGTGTATACTCTAGAAAAATGCCTATGCTTCAAGTGTTGATAGCCTCAAAAGCAGTACAAACTGTCTTTGTACTAAAGCAAAGTAACGAATAGGTCAATTCCCATGGAGCTAAAAGTTCCCATGAAGCAGCCTTTAAGATTTTTTTTCTGTTTTGTCCGTTACCTGAAGAACGGTGGGGTGTAGGGTGGGGAGGGACCTTGTTTCTGTCTGGCTTAGTCCATCACCTCGCTGCTACACACTGCAGGTAATTCCAGCTGTCCAGGACACTGCTCTGCAAAACCAGCACATCAGTCTGTCATCCAGAAGCCCACGATGCACAGACCGCCTGCATCTGGGTGTCCAAACGGCTTCCTGAAAACATCAGAAAGCCAGGCCTCCCTGTCGCTGATTGGGACAACTGAACATTGAGGCATCTACGAGTAACAGACATTCCAAGAGAATCTCAGCTTGACTAAAAATGCTACATTTCTTGGGATGCCACAATGACAGAAATTAACTTTTCTTAATAAAAAGGCCTTTCATCTTTTGCAATATATGTCAAAATATCAGGCTGTGCTGCTCCAGATTTACTGTAGTGGAAGCATATCTTCATGTAATAGCAGAATTAAATATATCAATCTTGCCACTGGTTTTTAAATGTCTTTTGAACAAGTATTGTACCACTGCTTAAGAACTTTGTTGGCATCTGTGAGGTGAGGTGGTACAGCTTTGAGCAAACGCGAATTTCTTATTTTACTGTTACTACTTCAAGTGTTTTCAATTCTCATGTCAAATTTTGCCATGTACCTACTAACGAGGGTTATGGCATTGCAATACCTGTCTGGACAGCAAATACCATAGTACAGTAATTCCTAAAGCTTTAAAAATGGAGCTGTTCACACTTCATTCTACCGCTGAAGCCTCAGCCTGTACCTGCCGCTACTCAAGTTTTCTACTAAAGTTAGCAGGACTTGTCACTGCTAGTGACAAGTAGCAATACCACATCAGTATGATCATAAGGTCTCAACTACGATGTCCTGTACCAGCCTACCAGTAGAAAGCCCCTGTCCCCAGAGCTCCCAGCATAAGCAAAGCTGTAGGATCAGGTCTTCAGGTAAGTAATGGGTTAAAGAGTAAGAGCTCTGGTAATGGATAGAAATGACCTGAAAAAATCTGAAGCATTTTCAGATTATTTTAACCCACTGAAGGTGCAGTGTTGTTCATTTAGTTTCATAGTGTAGGGGAGGGAATCAATCTTCGAAGCAGCAGAGATATCAAACACGACTCATTTCAGAGCTAAGCTAGCACAAGGGAGTTAAAAATGACATGTCAGAAGCCAGAATGCATCTCTGCATTTTTCTGCTGAGTGCTACACAGAGCTCAGGGTGGGATGTTGGAGGATGGCCTACCGTGTGCTCGAGAACAGCAGCAACCTGGATTTCACTTGCCTTTATATTCACAGCCACATAGCTTCAGGCTCATGAGAGGCCAAAGGGCGCTCCTTCCTGGCCACGCAGCAATCACAGTTTGCCCTGCCTTGGGATTAACACCTCACACCACACTTAATTTCTCACCACATCTCCCACACGCCTCCTTAACAAGCTACATTACTAAAATCCCATGGCTTTGGCAGTGCCGGTGGTTTTAGGAAAAATACAGGCTGCTTTTTCTTTTTGCATAACACTCCTGTCATTTTCCTCCCTGCAACTACATCAGTCTTCTCTGCATGTCGTGAGCTCTTCTTTTGCACAACTTTGCTACCAAAGCAGCTCCCTGTTTTACAGCCCATGCAAATGAAATACCTGTGATACTTAACCCAGACTTGTGTACCTTGTGTGTGACTGTTTACATATACATTTGTGAGATGGGAAATAAACAAGCTATCAACTTTACTCTTGTCTCATTCTCTAATCCTCCCATAAAACATTAACTACTGGCTATACAAAAATAAGCCTTTATATCTGTCATAATCAAAGGTAGCCATGTAACAGTATTCTCCTTAAGAGTTCCTTCTGTCTTTCCACACCTGCTGCTTCCTCCTTTTCTTAGAAGTAGCAGCCTGCCTGCAAATCCATTACCTAGGCTTGATAATAATTTTGTCTTTAACCTCCAACAACCTGAAATAATACACTTGCTATCTAAATCACACCATCAAGAAAAACCTTCCCTCCAGCTTCAGCCATCTTAACATTCATGCATTGAAAGAGGGTACAGCATTTGATCTCAACTGTGAAGTTCACATGATCACAATTCTTACCATAAGGCTAGTAAAAGCAAAACTGTGGAAAGGCACATTCCCCACCCTCGTTCTGAAGCATCACTTTGTCCATGTATTTTACCTTCCTTGCCCAGCAAAGAACAAGCTATTGTAAAACACTACAAAATAGATTAATATAGCCCAACAATGAAGGTCCAGCTGCCCTAATTTAAGCTGACAGCTGGGCTGCTTGGTACCAAGTTTCCTCTGTCAAGTTTGTGTTTGAAGCATCTTTCAGTCCACCAACGTCTATAGCTATGGGTTACTTGCACCCATGAGGCTCAACAGTCTTCCCTGTAGGTCTGCCATTCTCTCCGTAACACAGACAATACAACTCCCCCTAGCTACCAAAGACCTCCTACTGCTCTACAGGGGTTTTTTTGTATTTTTTTTTGTTGTTGTTGTTTTTGTTTTTTGAAGTCATTACATGGACCACATTCTATTCTGGATGATTAAGTCAGGATAGCTAATAGCCTGGCGGCTTTTGAAATACAATCTAGGAAAGCATTTAGCTTCCCCCACACAAGTCAGATGTCTTAGCCATGCAACACCTTCTACCCCAGCACTATGACTGCTATTTCCTATAAAGGACAATTCCCAGCTAAATAATGAGTACATCACTCCTGGTTCCAGGGGGGCTCACCAACAAAACTATTTCCGTTACTTGACTTTGTCTACAGCAAGCCATGGAGCTTAGAATCTAAAGCAAAATGTTAGAAAAAGCAAGCTTTCATTTTGTCCGTAATTATTTACAGGAAAACGCGAAACTCAAAACTTCTTGCCTTATTTCTGACAATCGCTAACTGAGCAGCTGTATTCTGGAAGGGTCTCTGGCTGTCACCAAGCGTTTAAAGCTGCCTCTAAAACGAGGGGAATTCTTATCAATACATATAACCTTCACAGCAAGTAACTAACAGCCACTCAGCAGCAAGTAAGTGGGAGAGTAATATGCATCACAATGGCATTGCAAAACAAATCTGGGAAGAGGGGAAAAACCAAACCATTACCTATGCACCATTTTGGTAGTTCCATGGATACATTTAAAACAAACAAGCAATGAATCCCATATACAGACTTAAAAGTTCAGTACCACATTGTTATGAGTGTCAGATACCATACAAAGTAATTCTTCACAACAACAGACCACCACAAGAACAGTTACACCAGAATCCCTCTAACCCAAGAATGATCAGCATCATTCTGAAAAAACAGTATTTCCCCTTTATATCCTCTCAGATTCCAACAACCCACTGGTTAGGGATTATGAATTTTCATCAGCTCCAGTGATCTGCAAGAAAAGCCCCAAACCGATCTCCCTGTAAAAGCAATCCCAGGATAACTGATCAGCAATTAGCTGGAGGTGAAACACACTGAAAAAAATCTGTGCACAGGATTCCTGGTGCTCAGCTACTATTTTAGAAGCTACTACTTGACTGAACAACGAAAAACCACCTGTAGCAATAATCTCAAAAAACAAATGTTATTTCTGCTGTTCGATGCAGTTACTGACATTATACTTTCCCCTTCCACATGCGTTGCTTTTCACAGGAACGTTACCGGGTAAGTTACTGCTATTTTTGGAGACCTACAATAAATTAAAATAGCTGGTTAGTTCAAGCTGTATAGTCCTGTCCCCCAAAATATACATACTTGCATTTTAACATTAGTGTCATTTACAACCACCCACACTCTAAAGAAATAGGGTAACTGCCCACACCTCACACCTACTCAATTCTTCTCCTCCTGGGGAACACTCATGATAATGATTTATAACAGTTTTCTGCTCAAGGCCTATCACCTCTGAACCAGCATTGATTTGGTATCAAGTAAATGCTAAAACATTGTGAAATTTTACATCTGTTCCATTTTCTTTGTTTTAAGCTGTAAAACAATAAAAAACTCAAACCCCAGGAAATCCAGGAAGTGCCTCAAAAAGGAATGAGGCAGGGTTGCACCATCTTTACCATACTCTCAGGCAGGGCAACTTAAGGCAGCTGATACCCCATTGGGAAGCCTCTACTACTGTGCTTTGTTGCCTTTAAGTAACCTTATGGAGAAAATGTTTTGCTTTGCTTCGATCAATCACCAGATTTCATTAGCTTAGAGTTTCAACATACCATACCACTATCCAGCAACAGAATCACTTCTAAAAGGATGTCAAAGACAGTAGAAAAGAACCACAATAAGCAACACAAGTCAATCTTTATTGAAAACTGAAGTATTAATACATAACAATTCTTGTTACAATAAACGTGCTTTTAAGAATTTAAATCTGAGCTCATCTACTCATTGAATTGCATAAAAAATAAAAAAGTATGAATTTTCACAATTGAACTGGCTCAGAATGGAGTCTCCACTCTTTGTGTTGATGCGATAGTTCAATACAGGAGTGAGTGATGCCTTAAAACTTACTCTGGAAGACAACATTGACCTAAACTTAAAAAAAGTACCAATACAACTGTTCGTAAGACAGTCTTAAAAAAAGTCATAAAAAGGAAACCTGTGTCTATTTCATAACAAACATGGAAAACTATTACTGGGGCCTCTTGTACTTCCATTGCATGCACTCACTTTTTCAAATCTTAGACATGAGGGCAGCCAATAATAGCATTACAATAAAAAAAAAAACCACTAACAAATTGATTCTACTTAAAACAAGTCTGTACAGCAGCCAGCTAAAAAAAGCTTTCCCAGTTTGCCTGCTAAGTGCCCAAAAGTCACAAGTTTAGAAAAGTCGAGTTCACTTTCTTGATGTTGAAACTTCAGAGCCCATAAATTGTTTAGATTATTTTTAAATCACAAATGGACCCTTACTACCCATGGAATTCAGATGTTTCAGTGTTATAGTCAACCCACACAAGAAAAGGTTTCCTTGTCCCTACATAACCACTGTTCCTCTTCCCCCTCTTCTGTCTACAAAACACGCCTTATTTTCTCTCAGCGCCACCCCAAACAGAGGGGTACACAGCCTGCTGAAACAGCCCTCACTACTTCAGGGGGGATCTCAGAACGAACTTGATTCTTGGCGAGGCTTGATGTACAAAACTATCCTAACTTTGCTGCAGTTGTTCCTGTTAATTGGCATTCTACCTCGTCAAATCTGAGGGTCACTGCAGGAAGCTTAGAGTTGATAAAATGTAGGATTAGAAAGCTGACACCTATTCATGAGAACAATCTGAATGAGTTTAAATCTTTATGTTTTTTGAACAGGTGTTCACAAACACTTTGACATGAGGATGAATGTGACCATCTGCACATGCCAAGGTCGGCCAGTGACACCTGCTGGAGAAGGCTGGACATGGACCATGCCTATTTCCTACTGACTAATGCACAAACCACGTCCTGGGCAACTGCCAGTTACCATTCAACAACTGCAGCGTCTGGCCTCTTTCCCGCAAGTTCCAGCTGAAGCATCACTGTTGTTTGTGTTCCTAAAATGGGAGGTTTCACATACATGGTATTTACTACTCTCTGGCAGGAGTTTAAGCCTAGAGTTAAGCAGTGGTATTGGATCGCTGTGCTTACCTATTCAAGCAAAAATATGATCTAAACCCAAATGAATGGTGTCTAATACTGGGGAGTGATTCCAAGTCAATTCTGACCATCTCTTGCTCAGATTCCTTAAGTGGCCTTACTACCCAAGTAGCAGTGAAGCCAGAATGCTCCATGAAGAGCAGTCAATGTTCAGTACCCCGGTATACAACTCTGTACCATGAACTATTCTCAGACAACACTAAGACATGGTGGTACTTACAGGTGGTGGTGTTTTGTTTTCAGCTGGTTTTTTTGTTTTTTGTTTTTTTTTTCAGTGGATGAAGAAATACAAGGAAGGACTTCAACTAACATAAAGGATTTTTTTCATCTACCACTGCATCTAAGCATTTAACTTGCATAGTACACTCAAAAAAAAGCTTTCTCGAATGGCACTCCTGCACCTCACAGGAGATGGTTAGAACAAGCACAAGCAAGATCTAGTAGTAGGCTCTCTTTTCCTTCCTAGCATTTCATTAATAACCACCACGCCACTGACTAGGGCTACACATTTTTGGTGCCAATTATTAGCCATTTTTCTTTTGCTGCTGCTACATTTAAAAGACATTTTCATCAGTTGTTGCTGACATAGGGAATACCTCAGTTTTTAAAAAACACTTTATCTAAACTCAACACCTGAAATCTGAATTTAAAAAAAAAAAACAAAAACTTTCTTGGACTTCTCTTTGTTATTGCTGCAAGTTATTTTCAGTTCCAGGTTTAGAGTAGTACTTTTTTTTTTTTTAAATCATATAAAGCTGCCATAAAACTTGTGGTTTTTTGTTTGGGTTTTTTTTTTTTTAAAGAGAAGCTTGATCTGAAATGTCTCTACTGCACTAGCTCTTTTCATTTGCTGAGGAGCTCTAGTGCAAACACGTACTGCGTATTTATTTATAAAGGAATTCTAAATAGGGAATGTTATATAAAAAGCAGGAGAGAATGTTTCATAAGACCCTCACTGTGTAAACGCCTATTTAATGATGTACAGTTTCCCCCGCCGCAGTTTTATATCCATGCTTTCTACTATTTGCAACAAAATACCATTAAGATAGTTATATATACACATATTTCCCCCATCCCCCTGCACTGTGCTTTTGGTTACTTTCCATATCAACTACTGGAGACATGCTCCACCCTCCCAGTAGATTATAATCGATCAAACCTGGAAGGTGTAGTACCTTTTAAAAAAGGTACAGTTTCCCCCTGGTGGATGAATCCCATAATGCAACTTAGAATAAAAAGTGCTCAAGTGAGACTGCCTAAATATTATGGAATATTATACAGAGACCAATTCCAAGATGACATTTAGGAATCTGAAGTTAAAGCAAATATATAGGAAGTTCTATTCATGCCATAACTATTTACCTATTGCAGCATTCATTAGTTCTCTCCTATGATTTTCAATGCTTTAGTTTATTGGGTGATGAGACAGGAGACAGCAAAGCTTTGAGCTTGTTCTTTATAGCTTCTCCCCAATATAGCACTGTTTCATACCTCAGCTCTTTGTTAAAACCATGCTAAGACAACAAAATGTCACTCTCTACTAGCTAAAACGGACAAATGGCCTGTATTAATGTTCACTGTACTTTCTGGCACACCTGACTAATCAAAGCTGCAAATCTACTACACAAATGGAATTGTTAAACAGACTTGAACGAAGCAGTACAGATTCAAATAAGTTTGTCTGGGGTAATTTTCTGCTCCATATAAAAACATATGGAAAACCCTAAGCTGCAGTTAAGTGCTCATGAGTAAGGTTTAAAGTACGTATTCCAACATAGTCATGTTCAAGGCATTAGAAATAAGGGGGCCGTCCACTGACAGTGATTCATGCAAAATAAACCTAAACTTTATTAAACAAAACAAAAAAAAGGGAAGTACAAAATATGGAGAGTGCTTACTGTAAAAAACAAAGTTACTGAAGGCTCTAACCACCAACGGGTTACGAAGGTACAGAAGCCTCCCACCAGGGCACAGTACTGGAATGGCAGCATTAAATCAGCACTGATGCTACCCTGAAGTAGCTGTCAAATCTGTACAGGAGCAGAACACCCCAAAACAAAGCGTAACAAGATAGACAACTTAAAAAATTTACTTCTGAATGAAAATTAACCTACAAGAACAATACAGCCTGATATACCTCTGTGTAAACGCTTAAAAGGGAACAACATTTTATAACCATTTACTGCATAATTTATTGCAGGCAGAATGTATCCAAAAAAAGGAAATTGCATCTTTCTGGAATCGTAAGTCAGGCAGGTTTAAGAAAAACCTTGATTTTATGTGCAATATTCAAATTTAAAAATTTAAAATCTCCCCTGTAACAATTTTGGTATACAAATGGGTTCTAAGGCTAGCCCTTTATCCCTACAGCATTTGCTTTGAGGTACTTTTTAAAAATTGAAGTTGCAAGAAAGAATATCAGAAGTGACTCATTGCAATGAAATGCTAATCTGCAGTCAGTCTTATTTTCTGTGCTTCTGAGTGCAATTTAGGAAGTAAAAAAAGAAAATACTAAGAAAACACATCAAAATGCTGTAACCAACAAATGGCTCCTACTTCAGTTACAAATATTTTCAGAAAAAAAAAGAGAACAGCTATTTGAAACCTTTATATTCTGGCAGCCCTACTACAGCATATCCATAGTTCATACTGCAAGTAGCCAATAAGGAAATTGTGTTAAAATGATTTGTTCCCCTTTAACATACTCATCAGGCACACCAGCTTTCCTCAGAATAACATGCAGCTGAACTCCTCCTGTTTGTTGTAGAAAGCCCTCATATTTCTAAAGTTTCAGGAAAGCAAGCTGGATCAACTGCACGTACATTTTCAACTGACTACAACATTCTTTAGGAAAAACAGCACGGATTTCCTGAACTGAGAACTAAAAGAAAGTGTCTTTCTATCAGTCTGTGTGGCAGTCTCACTTTGACACATCTTGCATCACATGAAAGACAGTACTGGATACACATCTCCCCAGGACATGAAATTCATTATGCAGGTGATGTCACCTTCTACTACTCCTAACAGCCAGCTATGCCTCAAGGAAGTTTGCTTTATTTACTGGCACACACAGCATTACCTTTGTCATTTCATTCTGATCCTTAAGAACATCTGTATAACACTGAATCCATATAATGAAAATGAAAAGGTATGAAGTAAACTAATGGTGTGCGGAATTTCTACAGCTTGTCTGACTCATTTTCCAGTCACTCCAATTTAGTAGTTGAATTTGAAAAGAATACATCACTTAAAAATATGCCCCTTTCAAACTGGCAACTCCATCAACCTGAAAAAGGCTGAAGCACTTATCTAATGTATATTATGGTATTTTATAAAGAAACTCATTTTCATGATTCTACCTTTTAAGACCCTGCATACGTTACAACAGTGCATTAGTGATACAAGTTGTAAAATACTTTTCGGTTCCTTTGGATTTGCATATGATGGTTTTTGCATCAGTCACTGCAGGTAGATTGAGCAAGCTTTGTTTTTGTGTTTTAACATGCATTCAACTAGATATGGATCAGAATAAATTTATACTCCCTTTTTATCATTATAATTAGCTAAAAAATTGCAAGACAGTCCACAAAACAGGATTTGCTTTAAGACTAACTGCTGGAGTTCCAAGATGTAAGATATGCAGCACTGGAAAATCTTCAGTGATCAGGAATTAGTAGTGTTTAGCCAAGTGTTGAAAGCATTCAGAAGAAAAGTCCTGGTTGGAGGCATGAGGGCTTCAGCACCAACATTTAAACCTCAATTTCTTGATTGCATATCTCCCATCTTCAAACCTACATTAAAAGGAAGGGGAAAGTAGGAAATATTCTTAATTATGTGAAATACTACTTGAGTGTGGCAGAACACTAACACTGCCTGCACCACGTTGATATGCGCACACAACAGATGTTAAGCATTACATACTGCTGCCCTCACACTGATCCAGTCAACTAAAATCTACAGGCCTCTAAGCTAAGAATTCACTACATCGATTTTCTCCTGCCATGTCCATTCCAGCTTTCTGTCATCACTAGTAGTTTTGTCTTATGTTGAAGGTGCACTATTAAAAACGTAGTTTATGCTAAATTTAAGTATCAGCAGTCACGAGTTTAGGCACAGCAAAACTCTCACTTTTTACACTCATGTAGTGTGACATTCTTGGATGTAAAACATTTCAGATCTGCAGACTGGTATGCAGCATCACAGAAAAATGAGAAATTGCTGTTGCATTACTAACTCAAAGGGCATACAGTCACCTATAATCACAGAACTCTGGACTCCTAACTGCTGAAACAGAAATCCAAAGAAAGTTAAAACAAAGTTAACTTTGTAATAAACTAAATGAACTAAAAGTCAAAATTCCTAGTTCAGTTCATCTGACAAGTCCTTATTTCAAATGAAGCTGTTCTCAATTTATGCAGAAATGAAGATCCCAAAAACCATGAGGCTTTGCGTCAGTTTGACACACATTATGCCCCCAAAAATCCATCCTGCCTTATAGCAGATTTCAGAATTAAACTGCTTTTCTTGGAACCCACAATCTAAATTTTGGTCCACACTAGAAACGATCTTTCCATGCTGACAACAAGAAATATGAATTCAGACTTACCTGAAAAAAGAGTGAATATATGAAATTAACTCAAGGTCATGTATTTGTTTTGGCAGCTTGTGAGGAAGATTCACCCTCAGAGCAAGGCAAAACACTTCCCTTGCCTACATATTTAGCCAATCAAAAATAAAACTACAAAGTTATACACATTGCTTCATTCATGAATCAGTACTGCTGAATTCAACAATTACCAATGAATCCAAAATACTGAATACATTTAGTTCCAGATGTATTTTAATAAGGCTCGTTCTTTCATATTCAACAATCATGAACCATGAAAACATTTTGTGATTTCTGAAGATACAGACCACTACGCTTCTCTCCTTGCAGGGAACAGCTACTACATAAGCAATAATTTTTGTGTATTCGTACTCAATGAGAATACTGTAGAAGTACCCCAGGCTGCTTATTCTGAAAAGTCTCCCTAAAACAAGCTGCAATGCTGTCATTTATAAGAAAGATTAACCACTTTCAATCTGAACTGGTAACTTACACTGACTGCCAGGACGATCACCACTGTGGGGGCACATAACTATAGGTTGGCGTTCCTGGAGCCCGATATGTGGGCATAGTAACTGGATGAGGAGCTACTGGAGTTGGGGAATGAGTTGTCAACAAAGTACCTAGGATGAAGAGAACATTTTTTTCAGTAAGCACGAATTCTAATACAGGAAAGAGAGAAAAAAGAGTTAATTTGAAAAACAATTACAGCTTCCTCACCTTCCAATTTAAAATTAACAGTATCATTTTGCACTCCACCCCAATCTTCCTTCAAACATTTATGCAAGAGAATCATTTGGATGTTTACTCCAATGCACACAAAGATACTCATTACTCAAAAACAGCTCTAGCAGAAACTCTGCAACATAAGCATTATTCGCTGCAAAACTTTTTCCTACAGCAGGCTTTACATGCCATAAGAATCTCTGATGGTAGAGATAACTTTACTGATAAATCAGAATAAATTAGTTCTTGTTTCCATTATTCCAGGTAGGTTTTTACAGACTAAGGGGCTTCAGAAACAGGCTGAGAGAGCAGGATCTTAACAGTCTTACTCTACAGTGCTTTGTAGAAACAGTAACAAACACCTCGGATAAGCTGGCCCACCTACGAAACTCCGTTAGCTCAGCTTGCGACACCAAGTTCTCTAGTTTTGAGATCACTCAAATTAAATGATAAATCTGTCAAGATAAAAACCAGAATCTGAAAACAAGCTCATTGCTCTCATTTTTTAGATTACTGAATTGAGTGTCCTTTGAGTGAACGTGAACATTTCTTCTACACCCACTGAGCAACGAAGTATGACATCCACTCAGTAAACACTCAGATGAGTCTAGATATTGGTTAAACAACATTTTCTCCAAAACACTACCACTAGAAGAGTGTGGCATTAGGAAGCAGACATCCTTAACCACTGCCTAACACACAGAAGACCTGCAGGTAGTGCAAACACATAAAACGTTGTATCTCAACAGACAAAGAAGGTCAGCAATACGAGGGGTGGGTTGAGAACACTGCATTTTCCTCAGCCTGAAGAGGCTGCTGTTTTCAGCTAGGCATAGAGAAATGTTTTGAGAAAAAGGCAGACTCTCGACACTGGTAAGATGAGAAGCAAAGGATGCACAAGAAAGTGAAATTCCATACAGATACAAAGAACAACTATTCTACCATAATACTAATATCCGAAAGGAGGACGTAGTATCTCCATCCTTAGAGATGAGCAAAATATTACGAACAAGTAGGCAACCTGATCTAGCTGGACCCAAGTACACCTCTGGCATCACATTTTTTAATGCAGCTGTGTTCTGTCTCAACCTGAAAGGAGAGCTTCATCAAGAAAATGTAAGGGTTTTAAGTTCACGTACCTGCTGACATTGCCATAGTAGTCCCAGCCACCATCCCCATAGTCACACCGTTTCCTCTTGGTGGCGGAATTGGAGCAGGATACATAGTTGCTGGCATGCCGTTAGGCTGCACAACTGTGGTGTGGTGAATTACGTGGGGTGGTGCTGCATATAAAGGCTGTGTGTAATAAGTGCCTTGCTGTTAGAGAAAAAAAATTGTTATAGTATATCCGGTGGGGATGATAAATGTCGTCTTCTTTCATGAATGTATCATAAAATAAAAGCATTATTCTAAAGATGCAATGTATTGACACAGCAGAAGCCAAAACATTCATTTCAATTACTCCAATTGCATTTCACTGGCAAACTTTTTAACATTTAGCCCTCTTTTAAGGCATTTAGGATAACATTCAAAAGCAGAGACCTTTGTAGAACTCCAGTGCTGACTGCACCTTCAACAATAAGGGCTCAGTCATCATTCATTCCCTTCATTTTGTATCTTTTCTTATATTAATCCACAACAGAACTTTTCTCATTCTTTCACAGCTTTTTATTCAGCTGCTTTTAAAGAACCAAAGGTTTTTGGCAAATCTAAATACACTAAGCAGATTAGCTAAACCTTGTTATGTATTTATTAATTCTTTTCAACTACTGCGTACACACCAGGCAAGTTTCCCCTATGCAAAATTTCAACAATTTGCCCAGTATGAGACTTGGTAACTCCATGAATCACAACAGAGGCTTCCTAAGAACAAAATTAATGCAAGTTTATGACAATTTTTGACAAAATGAAATCAGGATGTGGTAGTTAGAGAATCCAGCACATATTTTTAAAACTACTGAATCTAGTGTCTCTTCAAAGACTGAACACATTACCAGTAAGTGCAGAATAACTGTCATGCAAGACAGAAGGTAAAAGTGCACTCTGTAAATCACTGTGTTAAGAATTCTTACTGGAGGCAGCTAAAAATTCTCTCCATGAAGAAATAAAAGTTATGTAAAGTTAAGAGTTCAAGCAGATATTACAAGATAAACAAAATACTATCGTAACAGAGTTTTTTGGTTTTGTTCATTTACCTGTGCATATGGATTCTGCTGTGGATAGGCACTTCGAACTGGGTACACAGCAGTCTGATAGGGATTCGGTGACGAAGAATATGGTGGCACTGCACCACTAGTGGGTGAACAAGATACTTTATAGGGGGTGCCTGGTGTATAACCTGAAACAAACGTAAATCTGCATTAAAACATGAAAAACGAGTGTCAGTACACTGCTTTCTAAAGTCAGAGGTAACAATTTTCCTAATTTCCAAATTTCTTAATCTTCATGTGAGTACTTAGTAGGCTAGTCGCAACATCCAAGTACAAGTTCTATCATTTACATAATACTGGTAACACTCTGAAAAGAATACTAGATTGTGTCAACTAAGCATGAAAAGTTAACTGTAGTTTTGCACAATTTGCTTTCCAAATATATGGATATGGAATAAAAAGTAGATTTGGATTTTTGTATTATTATCATTAAATACTTGGATTTGGCATATTGGGGAGCATTCCCACATAGGAGGATTTTGCACATGTTAGTATTAGCTCAGTTCTCAACACACCCCAAATTGTACAGGCAAAACACAGTAATGCTGTTACCTTCTGTAGAAGATGATACAACACAAGAATAAAATTCAAAAGTCGGAATCATGTAAAGAGCTCGAAATGGCTTTTCGGAGAACAGATAAACACAATCTGCAACCTCTACTTCAACCTACATTTATTCATACTTGTTTTCTGGCATTTTCTGAACTGGCTAAAATAAATACAAAAGGCCGTATCTTTAGAAACACACAGAGTTCATTGCCAGTGCAAATTAGACTTCAAAGTCACTTTAGTATCTTTAAATCTCCTTTTTGTGTATTATATATGTAGACATACCCTTAATCATCACTTAAGAATTATTTTTATACATTACAATAAGACTTCAGATGCCAACAGAAAGAATTTTGCATTCCTATTAGAAGGCCCCCAAAATCAGTCTGCTTGTAAATGGTGAGAACTGTTCAATTTTTACAGGGATAAGTAACTGCTGGCTCAAGACCCTGCCTAAAGACAGTTTTTCCGTAATTTCTCCAACCCTTATCAGACAAGGTGTCAGGACAACAGAACAAGGGCTTGATAAGGCGTGCAGGAGATCTATGAAAAGCACCATTGCTGCTGCACACTACGCTCCCACAATTATACTATTGCTTAATGGCCGAAGTGGGAATACAAATACCTTAGCAGCAGCATCCACCAGTACTGACATTTAGGGTAGTAAACAACAGCCATGACCTATTCTGGGGAAAGCATCAAGGCCCTTCCCTGTGCTGTGCTGAAAAGATCTTGGGCCTTATGCAGGTCCACCACACTAGGAGACGCAACATCCACATATAGGATTTCTATTTAGTTGGAACTGTACACACTAGTACTAGGGCAACACACGGAAGAAAAAACACTTGGTAATTACAGGAAAAAAAAGTCTATCAGAATAGAGATTAGGTTGACTTTATAAACTGTCTAGAATGTGCTGACTTCAATACAGAGAACAGATCTGAAACCATATAGCAGAGAGAACAGTGGTATTTGTGTTGTGAATAATCAGTCTGTGCAGACAGCATGACAGATGAGCTTCATTCTTTTTGCAGAAGTCCAAGTTTCTTTCCAATTTCATGCCACCCTCCAAACTGAAACTTGTTAACAAAGGAATAGGTTTACTATGCTTGGTTGTGGGTTTTTTTTTTTGTTGTGTGGGGGTTTTTTTTAAATAGACTTTATCACCTTTAGAGACACTACAGAAAGCTACTACAGCACTTACTCTGAATGCTTGTTTTTAGAGATCCTAATTATTTGATGAACAGAGCACACTGAGGAATTAACTTCTATTTCTAGTATGGGGAACTATTTGTGTTGAAAAACTCTGCTACAAACTGCTGAACGTGAAGCGTCACTACTGAACTACAACTATGTCCTCAGTCAAGCCCACTCTCATTCTAAAAACCCACCGATACAGCTGCACAGGCAATTTAACTTTTACTCTTGCCAAGTGGTACATCTGTACAAGATGTATCCTGCCTTCCCATTTAATTTTTTTCTCTCTTACAGGGAGCAAAGACCTTAAAAGTAAACCACATAGTTATTCAAAAACACAGAAATTTAAGATACCTGTAAAAAGGTACCCTTTCTCAACAGCAGTGGCACAGCATACTCAAATACTGCTGCGTGATGTGAATTTACAAAAGCTTTGATTCTAAAAACTAGCAGTTACATCAGAAAAGTTAAAAAAAATAAGTCTCCGCTGTTAGGACAAAGTACTTCAAGTTGTTATCTGCTGGAATTAGAAGATGTGGACATTTTGAACTTTAGTTCATAGCTTAAAGAGTAGCTAAAAATTAAAGCTATTCTTAGTTCTGAAATAAAAGCTTATTTCCTATTCAACAGCAATAAAGACTAATAGTACTAGCTTTAAAAAATTAAGGACATTTGAAGATGGTATACAACTTCTCTACATCTTTAGTCCTTTTTCACACAAAAGTGAAAAATTTCTTCCATCAGTCTCATGATTTGGTAGATTAAATGTAGCTTATCTTCATCCTCCTGCAGTAGGATTTGCAAACTGCCACCAGTACTAAGACTGGAATTACCTTTCAATTATCTGATCCTAGAATCAAAAACTACAGCTACTTCTCAGCACAGCTGCAGGAATCCTGATGATATACACAACAGAGTACAGAAGGCAGAGACATGTGACTAAGGTAATCTCAACCGTGGAACTGAACGGCCTATTAGTAATACAAGCCAATAATAAAAGCTCACATAGGGTTTTGATTCCCATGTTAAAGACTTATACCCCCAATGGGAACTGCTGTCCTTTGAACATTACTCTCAAAAAAGTTCTTAATCTAGTCCAAATGCAAGCTGGTACCCCTAGATAGGATACTTGCATGGAGGCAATTTTTTTAAATTACTGGAATTTATAATATCTATCCGTTTCCCTACCTTAAATTCAAGACCGAAGACAAGCCAAAATCAGTTCTGCACTTGCTATGCCTCCAAGCAGCAAACTGAACAGAGATACAGGTTGTACCAACTAGAATATTCCACAGTTCCAAAGAGAGCTATAGAGCTACACACTGTTAACAGGTTCCGCAGGCAAACATTTTAGATGACTTACTCTCTCTTGTCTCAGTTATTGCTGCCACACCCTTGTAAGAGTCTCCTGGCAGTTAACAAAATACCCTATGTTACAAACATTGGAATTCAATACTGCAAGCAGGCTGCCACACTGTAAGCTTCTCGATTTCAAGCAGCATCCTTTCCTTCCCCCATAAGTTACACAAGGGCACTCAGGGACAAACTTGGTTATGTGCCATGTGTATCTCTGAAAAACTGGCGTAATACAAGCAAGTGAAAGGGCTCCTGAAGATGGCCCAGATCTACATTAACAAAGCAATCTAAGAAGTTCCTCAGTATGCAAAATAACTACAGGGAGAATACTGTTCTATCAGATGCATGTTCCTGGTTTAAGTCGAAATGAAATGATACCAGTTTCGGTTTTGTTTCAAGCATTAGCACATCAAACCATCTTCCACTAGTGAAAGCAGAACTACATGAAAACAACCTAGGTGAGTGATTTGGTTTCTCTTGCGTCTGTTTTTCCATCTCCCTTTTCCTATGCTCGCCACATTGCCTTTCTCTTATATGACAAGCATGCAAGTGCAGTTAGCTAAATCCTCCTGCAGCATCCACTATGGACAAAACAGTTTTACCCAGCAACTAGGCTTTCCAGACAATTAGTTCATGCAAGACAATTTTAAGGGCAGAAATAAGGCAGCAAGCTGAACTTAGAAAGATATGATTTAAGAAAAGGATGAAAAAAAGAATTTTTAAGACAACAGAAGGAAAAACAGGAATCTGGCAACAAGCAGTCGGCTGCAAAGCAAGCAGAATCACGAAGGAAGCAATGAAGGGAAAAGCGATGCAATCCTCAAGTATTAGACAGAAGTACAGAAACAACAGCTAAAAAAACCTCAGCTTTTCCCTTCTCTGAAGGTGAAAGCAGTATGACTTAAGAGAAGATGATACTCATTTTAATTTATCAGATGATTCCTTATGAGTCATATTCAAAGTAATGTAAAACTTATCCCACAATATAAGCGTTATTGTGAGCCCCTACAGCTTTTCCTCATTCTTGGTTCTAGTAACTTCCAAACTTCACATTACTGCTTTGATACATCTATTACACATACCTGTTTGGAAGGTAGGATTTGCTCCAGGATACATATTAGGGGAATAGGCAGGAGCAGCCGCTGCATAGCCCATTGGGAAGCCAGCTAAAAGAAAGAATATGTCAAAGTTATATTCTAGACTGACTACACAGTCTAACCAGACTTTACTCTCAAAGATTCTCACTGTACATCTTTTAATTGAGATAAGCTAAAAGACAGCCTTCAATCACACCTCCTCCACTAAAACATTGGGCTCCTCTTCTTCCAAGCCACTTGAAGCTGAACACTAGATGAAGGGCACAGCTACGGAGTCACAAGTGCCATTCTCCCTTACATCCCTGCTTCAGCAAATCTCGAAGTTGGCCAAGTAACTCTTAAGGTTAGTTGGACAACAAAGTTTTATGCAACTATCCAACCCTCCTCCCCCTTCCCCAAGTTTTAAGACACGATGTACACAAAATATCTATCTGAAAAGGGACTTTTTCCACAGAAATAAGTCCCTAGAAGTCAGAGTGACTCTGACACTCCAGATCAGAGATACCCCAAGTACAGAGTACAAAGCAACCTTAGGTAGTCCAAAATGCTTGTTGCATTTGACACAGATTTGTTATTAAACTCAGGTATCAAACAAGCTCACCAGTTTCAGGCACATACTATGACAGTTAACAGTAACAAGTGATTCACTGAGGTATCAGCAAAATTATAGGTAAATGCTTCTACACCAGAGTACAAGAACCTGTATGGCTGAACTACCATCACAATATACTGGACTCCAACATAAGGCAAAAAACAGCATTAGCAAATGCCACAGTTACTTGAAAGATATGAAGTTTGTTTAGATTGTAAACAATGAAATTTCTGACTTTTAATTTTTCCGGGACCTTATTTACATTATTCCAAACTGTAAAACTAACTAATGTCTGTATTTACAAAGACACAGTTACTACCATATTTTGTTATCAACATATAAAGATTTCGACTTCTCCAGATAAAAGGGAATTACTACTTGCATATTCATTGTCAGGCTTAAAGCTGCTAGTTTTAAACTGCTATTCAAATTTGAAGGGTTTCTATTTCACTATAAATCCCAGAGTCCCTAGCAATTACTCCTAATAATAAAAATTCCTTAGCTCAGGACTATATATGCTAATGTCATTTTGTAAAGCACTCTGTAAAGATATCAGGTGACATACGCTTGCCAATACTATTAGGTGGTCAGTATGGATAAGACTAAGAAAAGCATTAGGCTTAAAAATCACAGGTAAAAATAACTTATCCAATTCATAACAACTTTTCAAAGTGCAAACAGCTCTTAAGTTTTCAAATTCACAAGCTGCTAGTGAAAAGCTTCAGTACAGCTTTACACCTTGCTCAAACTGACTACACATCTGCACCATTATTTATGTTGTATATATTTTCAGTCCTCCGTTCTTTCTTCACAGGTTTAGCTCTACAGTAGAGCACTCCGAGCTGCTCAAGAAACAAGTCATTTGTGAAAAATGTAACTACGAGAAGCAGCAGTTTTAACTTCTACACAGAACTTTCATCTACATGGGAACATTTGGATATTGATCCCTTGCTACGTAAACCCATCCAAAACCTCAAATAGGTGTAGTATAATATAAACAGCTATTAAATATGCAACAGCTTTCAAAACACAGTGGCTTTAAATAATACATTCCACCTCGCAATATATTAATTACTTTCTACTACCATGCAACCCATGTAAATTCAATGATTCTGAATGGAGAATCTGTAGCTGTTAAATTAGGAGAGGCAAAGAAGGGAGACTTAGTCATGCAACAGTTTTTTTTTAAAAATCCTAAAATGCAAGTCTACTTTTCATTTTAGAGAACGTATTTTGCATTCATCCCACAATCTTTAAGCCTGAACCAGGCAGCTCAGCAAACTATCTGTAACAGTGTAACACTGCGGGCCTCATCGACTAAACTGAATTTAAGGGTCACAGTTTTGTAAACTGACTGCTGTAAGGAAGAATTTTGAGTGATCAAATTGCGGCACAACATTTAAGGCACTTCTATAACAATTCTACTTCAATTCCATATATTTTAGTTATGTTAATTTACAAGCAAGTATTCAATATGTAGTCTAATATGTATAACAGTAGAATACAAGATTAAAAGTTGCAGCGTTGTTTAAACTGCTATTTATCAATCTACAATAGTGTATCTTCCTAAGTAAATTAAGATACCACTTAGATTAGTATAAACAAGAGCTTCAATGCAATGTGTAAATGGTTATAAGTACAAATGAAACCCTGGTTAATATAAAGCTGTATTTAGAAAATGAATAGAGATAAAAATACAAAGTTATCTTTAAATAATTCATAATAACCTTTATCTAAAGCAAAAGAAAGCCTTGAAAAAGCAATCTATTACAAATACAGAAATAATTGTAACTGATGTTAATTAGTAAACCACCGCTGCTTGCCTGATTATAAAATTACTCTAGTCCATATAACTAAGACAGTTACAGAGAATAAAAGCATCCCGCGGGACTTATGGTTACACAGCATCAGCTTTACAATTTATTACTGCACCACTTCAGTCACTCAACAGACTTAAAAACATTGCAACGCAGTTTGTATTTTCCCCTTATAAATATTGTGGAAATCAAGAAAGGTACACTAGTTGAAGGAAAAAAATAAAAGTAGCTGAAAAGCAAAAATAAAAATTAAAAGGTTTTTGAGACGATCAAGTCAACAGCAAAGAAAATTCATTTGTGCACCAGTATTTAGAACAAGGAACAGAGAAGAGTGGAACAGGAAAACAGGAACTCCAGTACACTACCTAAGATGAAAAACAAATTTAAAAGTGGTAAATACCAGTAGGAAAACATACTACAGCTATAAAGAATATAAACAGTAATGGTGCAGAATGATTTCTAGTTCCCAACACAGACACCAACTAAATCACAAAACAGCCTCCCCGTAGAAGCTACAAAAAGTTTAATTGGTTACGATACATAAAATCTGAGCTGAAAGACCCTCCAGCCTCTCCCAGGACAGAATAATTCCCTTACCCCACAGATATGAGAAAAAAAAGGCTGCATCAAGACACACTGCCGCCTGAAATGCCTCACAGAGGCATTCCTGGTAAGTTCTGTCCAAATCTAATCATTGCCTTATCCAACTTCTGAACTATGGGGACATCAGAAATGCACACTGCTCACAACACATTAGGAGATGAGGGGAAAAATTCCCGGTGAGAAACTTGAAGCCAAATGAGAAGCACAAAAAGCAGGAAATACATATAATTTCTGTTTTAAAAACATTTTTTGGCCATGTTCTTGGTCCCATGTTTGATGCTATGCTTCAGGCAGTCATTAAACAGATAGCATGAGCAAGAATTAGAGGACAGAAAAGTTAACATAGCACTAGCTAACTAGCAGCAGAAATAGGCTGACTCCTTCTTGCAGGTCATAATTATTAGAGCTCCTAAAACAAGCTGCTTTGAAAGAGATACTGAAGTCAGAAGTATAACAGAACAACTAACATGACTCTTCAAGTGTCCCTTTTTAAATTTAAAAAACCCCACCCAAATCCCAAAACAGATTACCATACATGAAGCCATTCATAAGTGACTATTTCCTTTTGATCACAAAGACCAATGTAACTGAAATTCATTGGGGGGGGGGGAGGAGGGGGAAGAGTTCCTTACCTGGATAACCAATTCCTTTGGCATTTGCATAGGGAACCCCAGAAGATCCAGGGCTATACACAGGATTCATGGTTTCAGCAACTGATTCAGAGGCGGGAAAAAAAAAAAGAAAAAAGTATTTACTTAAGTATAGGGAAAGCTTTAGGTAAACTAAAGTGAAACTGGAAACAGGGGAAAGTCTATCAGAAGAAAAAGTAACAGAGGAAAAAGAAGCAATTCCACTACTCATCAACGTTAAAACTAGCTACAAGCAAGAAAGAGTCACTGCAGAATTAAGTTTCAAAGCATCACAACCCTCAATTGGCTACAGAATGTCTCAGGAATGAAACATTCCCTGTTGCAGAGCGTGCCTTCAAAATAGTTCCATCCCTGAGAGCTCCCCCATGGCACATAAATCCATAACCCATTGCAGGAGTTCATGTGCTGGACTGCTCCCCCCATGTCAATCACTTATCTACCACCTATCAATCTTGGTTTCTTCCCATTTCTCTCTTGAAGCATCTAGCCAAGGGATGCAAATACTTACAGTCCATCACTACTGGCATTTCAAGCCTGGGATTCCAGTCCTTTACCAGCAGAAAATTCATCCACTGTCAACAGCTCAAATGTTACAGAAGTAAGTGGCAAAAGACTCTCTGTAGTAGACAGCTAGCTCACATTTATTTATTTATTTGCTGCTAAGTTCTTTAGAGCCTACGACAAGCTGACAGTTGGGTCCAGTCATTTCTGAATTGCGTACTCACAACCAAAAAGGCACCTATAGCTAGTATCACTGGCAGGAATAAAACCAAATCCCCAATTTTAAAAAGGATCCTGTAGGTAAACACCAAGGAAAATAAAACGGCATTGAAGATGCTTCTCAATTTTTTCTAGTAAGCCTATGTACTAGGAATATAAGTCACTGCAGCAAAACTCACAAGCAAGCCCACCGTGTGCCTCTTAGAAGAGTACTGTTTGCAACTTATTTTCTAATATTTTAGAAAAAAATCCCCGTATTTTAACCCCAATATCTTCAATCATCTGATTTTCTGCATATATTTAGAGATTTACCACTTCTCTTCCTTCAAGTGCTCGTGTATTCCCTACAGATAGCCTCCCACAGCAAAACAGGAGGGCACACTATGGAACCAGACTTTCTTATTAACTCATAATATTTGATACTGGAGTCACTTCCTCTTCTACATGTTGAGATGCTGTCTTCAACAAGCAGTGTGTTAAGCAGTTTAACACAGTTTAACAGAATTTTGTAAATAAAGTTTATGAAGCAAGAGTGATAGTGACGCATGCACTACTTTAGTTACAGAATGCATTATGGCAGGAATCTGAGCTAAGTTTATCAGTACAGCTGCACTGATAAATCTGTGTTAAGTAACTGTATAAAGCGTAAGTAGTTTGCTTTTTAAAGCAACACTAAAACCAGGTTTGTGCCAAGAGTTTTAGCAGCACCTAGTATACAACAGAAGTAAAAGAAACATTAGTGCAAAATTAGCAAATCAGAAAGTAAATACTGTCAGAAAGTCTATCACCAGGTTCACAAAACAAACTCGATTCGAGAGTTACAAGATTCACCAGCTTCTTGGACTTCCCCCCCCCACACATACTTGGCAATAATGCTAATTTAAATAGAATTGCTTTTATTTTTTCCAGCTTCATACTTGATTACATATCAAGACAACAGAATCCACTACGAATGAATTAAAAAAACCAACCTGCCATTTATATTGCTTAGTATGAAGAAAATTCCCCAGAGCAGCATGTTTTAATCACCTGATCAACATCAAAAAAACAGTTTGAAACAAATCTCTTTGGAAATGTTCTGCAGCTAACTAGTTGTCTTCAGGTATAAAGCATTATTTTCCACTGAAGCCCTGTGGAGTTTAAATAGCATTAACTATGTTGTGCCATAACAAACAGGTATATTTTACTGGACTAATACTTTACTGTAGCAAGACTGTTCTTTTTTGCCCTCATACTTTCTTCTCTGTATCCTCCTTTCTAAGTAAGGACTCTCGTTTACTTGAAAACTTTCAGTCTATTCCCGTAATATCTCCCTGCATTTCCTTTTCTGCTCCTCTTTCAATGTTGATTTTGCCACATTTTGTCTCTAAAATTACAAAAGCCATAAGAGGTTGAAGCTTCACTTTAGTCTCAGCATTTCCAAGTTGCGGGGTAAGTGTCTTAAGGGAGGTGGATATACCCTTGCACTCAATATGAACAGCACTCTCCCACACCCCCATATCCCTACAAATATGCTCCTCCTCCTTGCAGTTTCTACAGCAATTAGGAGGAAAGAAGACCCTGTAACCCCCTCACCATTCTGAATGGCAATGAGAAGAAAGAAAGGGGACTAGAAAACCAGCAAGAGCATTCTGTGAATATCTGGGTAAAATACACTAAAACACCCCACCAATTACTAGAAATATTAGTAGTCAATGACTAAAGAAAATCACAGGGACATACATTCTGGAAGATGACTTAAACAGAAGCCCTACAAACCTGAAAAGGTACAGAAAAATAACAGAAAAGGTCAGACAACTTATCAGACTTGATCTCAAAGGAAGTGGAGATTAAGAGAAAGGAATTCTACTTAAGTAAGGGGGAAAAACCTATGGCACTGGGAGCCTGCAAGCTGCCTCTTACTGGAAACTGTCAACTTCCACTTCAAATGCATCCATACTTCAAAATTCGTGTTTACACACACACACATATTAATTCAACTTCGGTTGAACAGGTATGTACTTTCACCACTTCTGCTTTCACCGCTGAAACAGAAGTACAGATCCACCAGCTTATAAAAAGTGCTTACAGTTTTTGTAATGCAGACAAAACTTCAGATCACTTCTAATTAAAAATAATTATTTTCAGGCCTTCTCTGAAGGACCCAACATGTGTAAGTATAATTATACAGTATTACCCAGTGGTTGCAATCATCCCACTCTTACCGTAATTTTACTTGGAAGGGCATCTGTTATATTGAAATATGGAACCTTGCAGTCCACTTCCCTGTAACGCTCGAAGTCCACATCAAACGCTAGAGAAGCTAGTGTAAAATGAACCCAAAGAATTGTGGCTTTCAACCTTTTTGTTGGCACCCCCTCCAAAGCATTCTCATGTTAACGTATATGTAAATAAGTGTCTACTGTGCATCATCTGTATATAAATTGCACAGAATCAACTGTATACAAATTACAACCAACTAATTCTTTCAGCTGAAATGAAGGTAATCATACTTATTAAAAATGCTCTGACTAAAGACTACACAAGCATGCTTGGGAAGCGTGAATGCTTCATGTTCCATTCTTGCCAAAGCCAAACAATCAAACTCAGTTTTGATCAAGCCTGTTAAATCTCTTCTTGGGACAGATACCAAGACTATCATCCTCCTCTTAAATCCACATTTCAGGAAGCTGAGCATAAAGGCCAATCGCTGCTAATGCTGAAGCTCTAGCACTCTGAATTAGATATGCTTTTGCACGTAGATTTTCCTGCTACACTCAGAATGAGCACGTTTCTAGGAAATTCTGCTTTTAAAAACCATTTTACAGAAATACATGCAAAAGCCCACAGATGAATGCAAATACCGTAACAAATTGCACAACCCTTTGTAACAGATATCTTTTCTTACTATTTATTTTCAGAGTTGTGCAGAAACACTATCAGAACAAGATCTAGTACACGCCACTTTGTGCTCATTTAAAGACACTTCTGTCACAAGAGTTGGGGAAGAATCTCTCTTAAATAAGTACCTTGTTGCCTAAAGCACACTATTACGGTCCACTAATGTTTTCATTCTTGGCACTTAAGCAGATTCACATTAAGCCATTACAGTATTTAACATCTATCCCTCCTGGAATACTTTTAGAATGCTGTTTGCTATGCAACTGTACAAACGACCCTGTTTCCACTTACATACAATACCTTAGCAATGTTAATTACCATCGTAGTAGTGTTCTACATTTTACCTACTGGATTTCTAGTCAAAGCTTAACAGAAGTAAAATGCAATTCCTACAAGTCTGGTAGTACGTAATGTAAAAAGAGTCACTTCTACCACTAAGTAACAAAGAAAATAGTTCAGGACACATCTGGTCTTCAAATAACTGACAATGATTAAAGCCTCAGCCGCATTATGCTCTGTTAAAACTTCAGCCACCAAAATAGGCCCTTTGATGAAAATCCTAGGCCAAGTTACAGGCACTTTTGTCACAATTAGCTTAGAAAAGGGGGGCTCATATCAGCAGGCATTCAAGACTGCATAAAGTCTAAAACACCACTTCCCACGCTGCATTGGTATTTGCAGGTAGCATGTGCTTCACTTCTTCCATTCACCCAAGACCTCAAAAAAGGTCACTGAATTTTACCAGGAAGCAAGCATTACCCCTGGTCAAAACAGGGCGTGGGTTTATGGTAGTCCATGAGTGAAGCCAGCTGGAATCAATGCTTACACAGAACTGTCACACTTCTGGCAAGCAACCCCACTCCCTGCGCTGGGACAGCACTGGCACTCTAACCCCTCAGTAAGTTAGATCAGCTAAGTCGGTTGGCGGAATTACGGGTTTTGCTGGAATTTGCTGGGCAGAGGGTTCCTATGTTTTCCTCCTACCAGCTTGATAGAGCTGAGACACATCAGCAAACAGCTAAGACAGCACCAGTTCCAATGCAAGGAAGGGAGCAAGACTGCATAGCGGCAATACAGGTTGAGCTTATAGAACCACAGCCTGGAAAAGGACAATTAACCACTTTGCCCAAAGTTCACACATAAAGCAAAGTACAAAACTAGAAACATCATTCACATGTGAGTCTTCCTCCCCTGCTCAAGTTACAAGATGTTCTTGTCATAAAAGAGAAAGAATGAGACACCTGTGATCACCCCTCTATGTTTTGTGTGCTTCCAATTATTTTTTTTTTAAGACTACAAAGGCATAGAGCAGTTTAGACTTTTTAATCCTTTCTAATGAATACAGTTCTCATCTGTAAGCCTATTTAACTAGTGGTTTGTTGTTACGGGTTTTTTTGTTGAATAACACATCTGAAATACACATACATTAACACCAATACTACTTGTACCCAGTATCAGTAAGGATAGAGACAGTATGGTCATATATTCAAGACTCAGAATTAGTTCTATATGTCATTCACAAAAAAACCTCCCTATACCAAAAATTTGATACTAAGAGCCTGCTCATGAACCAACTTCATTTGTACATTAGTGGCATTGTTCTATTCTTCAAAAAAACCCAGAACATTACCAAAGACTTTTTTCTTCAAAAACCCTACTACCTATGGCTAGATTAAACAAACAGCCCAGCATTTCTGGAAGCCTACAATTTCTGTTGTTGCTACTGCACAAGGGGAAAAAAATTGTCAGCTCAAATCCTTGCATCTCCTGCATAACTGAGATTGTGTATATTCTTATTTCAAAGAACTGGAGTAGTGCTGAGAAATTGTCCATTCCAAGCCTGTCTATTGCCAAAGGTAGGGGAAGTTAATCAACTATGTGAAACAGAAAAAAAAAAAATCAAATTAGAAGAATAAAACTTCACTACATGAAGGAATCATTCACAACTCTGGTTAAATCCTGAAGCTCTGCTTCTTAGTAAATCTTTATCCTATGAGACATTTTTACATGATGTTCATTTTCAGTTTACTCCACATTCCTTTTTGAAATAAGATGAAACTGTCACAAGTTCCAAATCGAGATAGAATCTCCAAAAGCCTCCTAATTCCTCCTACTTTTTAACCTGAAAGTTAAAGTGCGTAATTATTACCACAAAAAGCACAGGTTGGGAAGTGTGCGTTATACAAGCATGAAAGTTTTATGACAACAACAATTATACATCTTACAGCAAAATCACACCAGAGCAGACAGAAAGTCTAGTCAAATTAGGTAACACATACGCTACTACTGAATAAATTAAATCCAGCTCTTCCCATGCTGAGAGCTGTATACCACCCCCTACTCAAAACCTAATTTTTTGCGTTTCTCAGAGCACAGATTTCATCATTTGGCCAGTATTTATGGTTTGGTTCCAAAAGTTCTAGAAAAGCGCTGAAAGCACGGTTTGCACCAGGCCTTTTTTTGGTTTTGCCTCACAACTGTTCCTAAAAGCTACAGAACACTGAAATTTTATTCCTTGCTCCAGCTCACAGACATAAAGCTAGCAGGGCAGATACAACGTGTAAGCCGCACATAGCCTTTCACATGCAGTTAAAGCTTACTGATACTATTTATTTGAAAATCCAACCCACTGACCCCCTTGTGACGCTATACCGATTTTTTTATGAAGTTATCGACTGGGCAATCTTAAACAATAAACCAGCATTAAAGACGCATTTAAAAACAACCTACTCCACAGAGGTAACCTGAGCTCCCGGCAGCGGCAGAAGGGGACGAGTCCCAGGGCGACCGCGGGCCCTGCCTACCGCGGTGCCGCGGGGTGGTCGGTGACCGGCTCCCTCCTCCGTGAGCCCATCACCTGCCGCCGCGCAAAGGCCACTGCAGACACCTGTTACCGAGAGCCCTCCAGGCTCCCGACCGTCGCTGAAGGTTACTCGCTGCCCCACCTGGCGGAGAGCGACGCGCAGCTGCCGGCCGGCCCGCAGCGCTCTCCCCGGCATCACCCGCAGCGCTGCCCGCGCCGCCGCTGGGGCCCGCCCCCCACTCCTGCGCCGGGACGGCCCCGCCGCCAGAGAAGGGGTCGCCCGGATGGCTGAGGGGGAGCCGCCGAGCGGCGCGGCCCGCCCGGGAGGCGGGCGACGCAGGCCGCGGCGGAGGGGCCGGGCCCGAGCTCCCTTGCATAACGGGCCCGGCGCGGCGGGGAGGAAGGAGCGGCTCCGGAAGCCGGCGCCACCCGCGGCGGGCCTCTGCGCCTCGCACTCACCGGGCTGCGGCGCTTCGTGGTGGCGGCCCGGCCGTTGCTAGCTGTCTCGCTGCCTGTGTGTGCGCGCGCGCGTGCGTGCGTGCGTACGCC